>CM076970.1:12014565-12272065 GCA_039105355.1 Benthosema pterotum
TTCAAAGCAAATTAAGACTGACCCACAATGTTTGCCTGTCCCAGGTGGCTCTGTGGGTTTGGCTCCAGACAATAGGCCTACTGGAGGTTGGGAGTTCAAACCCCACTCAATTATTAACTTTTAGGAACGACATTGAATTGACCCCATTATGAATAAAGCTTTATGTTTCTACAACGATGAAACATTTCAAAGATTCCCTTTCAGGCAAACATACTTTATATGATTAAATAAAAAACAGCAGAGATAATGTCATTTTTCTGCATAAATGGTACTACTCAAAGGCAAATGAAGACTGACCTACAACATCCAACCATCTCAGGTGGCACAGTGAGTTTGGCTCTAGACAACAGGCCTTTATCTGGAGGTTGGGAGTTCAAACCCCACTCAAGTACTTAATTTTGGAATAACATTGAATTGACCCATTATGAATTAATAAGCTTTATATTTTCTACAACGATTTGAAGCATTTCAAAGAATCCTTTTCAGGCAAACATGTCCACCGTAAGATGAACCTAAATAACTTTAAATGGGTTTCTACGTGTAAGTCTGTAGACTAATAACATAATAAAGTTTTCCATTGGCATGCATTGGCGCGTTTAAGTTAAATAACTCAGAAACTACAAAACATTTCAAAGTAAAAAGTTCCAGCATGTATCTCCACTGTAAGCTGAATCTAAAAAAGTGTGAATGAAGTTCTTTGGTGAACGTGATTTTTTTTAGCCCCCGTAGCTCCCATTGACCCCATTATAAAAAGTCTCAAACTTGGAAGCACTATATTTCTAAAACGATAAAACATTTCAAAGATTCCTTTTCAGGCAAATATGTCCACCGTAAGATGAACGTTAAAAGCCATAAATGGCGTTTCTAGGTATAAGTATGTAGGACAAATAGCATTATAAATTTTGTGCTATTGCCATTGAAAATGCATTGGGCGTTTTAGCAAAAAAAAAAAAAAAAAAAAAAGAAAGAAAAAAAACTCATAAACTACAAAACATTTCAAAGTAAAAAGTGAATGAAAGATATAGTTTATGGTTTTGGATGACATAGTACGGTACTATATTAAGTCGTTTTGATTTTTTTAATGAAAATCAAAGAAAAAAGAAAAACTTCTGGAATTACTGGTTTCATTTCTCTGTTGAACACATTGGTTGAGAATGAACACAGCACAACATCTGGGACTTGAACCCGGGCCCACAAATTCCCAGGCACAACCTTTATCCATGTGAGCCACGATGGCTGCTTGGTATGCTCACAAAAAGCCAAATGGAAAGTGAAAGGAACACCAAAGGTTTCGTTTCTTTCGTTATTTTTTGAGAAATGTCAAAAAAACGCAAGGCTATAGCCTTACGGTCTTGCACAGCATGCCGTTTTGTATTGTTTTGAGGATTTTTGAAAAATGTCGAAATTTCGAAAAAACGCAGGGCTATAGCCCTCATCGTTTTGAGGATTTTCGAAAAATGACAAAAAATGACCAAACCTGGCAAAAACGCAAGGCTATAGGCGTACGGTCTTGCACAGCATGCCATTTTTCATTGTTTTGAGGATTTTTGAGGATTTGCCATATATTTTAACTAGCATAATGTTAGTTGGCATAATGCCAACTAGCCTGACCTCAGTCTGAATTGTCTTTTCGTTTCACTTCATTATTCAGACCGAAGTCCCTCTCAACAGACTATAGCCTGTCGTTTTTCTCGATTTCGACATTTTTTGAAAATCACCTTAAATGATGAAAAATGGCATACTATAGCATGTCATTTTTACTTGTTTTAGACTTTTTCCAAAAGTCCTCAAAAAAGATGAAAAATGGCATAGCCTACTATAGCATGTTGTTCGAGACCATGTACTGGAGCCTGTTGTTTTTTGTAAATCCCTTTTACAACAATTTTCGAGATATTATAGTCTGTCTTTTTTTCTTGATGGAAAGCTGCCTGCTGCTACACGGTGGTGAAAAACATACTTGCATGTTTTACTACAAGGTAAAAGTACCAACCCTATTGTAGAAACACTCTGTTAAAATAAAAGTCCAGTACCCAATTTACTGGATGACAAAGTAGAAAACGTATCAGAGATCAAGGACCAAAAGCAAAAAGGTAATAGAAGGTAATGTGGCATGGTGGCACAGTGGTTAGTGCTGTCACCTCACAGCTAGAAGTTTGCATGTTTTCCCCGTGTTCCCTGTTAGAGTAGATATCCTCACAAAAACATGCAGCAATCCTGGGCTCTAAACTGCCTCCCCCTGGCCATCCGGGGGCCTGATGGAGGGAACTGGAACTGGTTGGAATAACGTGTTCTTCCACAGTGCTACGTCCAACAAGGGAAACTCCCCCTGTCAGGTGAAAAGAAGACCAGTTGCTGCCTCCCCAGGTTGGTGGAGGGTGTGTAGATCCCAGGACCACATTAGGAATTGGCACTGGGTGAAAAAATGGGTTTAAAATTGTGGGATAAAAATATAAATACATAAAACCCTAATACTAGTGTGTAATGTTATCTAATCTAAGGCAACAGCAGCTATGATTTATGACCAGGCAGGTTGTTATTACAGACAGTAGGTGGCGCTGTTGCACACATAATCAGACTATTGAAATGTTATAGCCAGTTAAATCTGCTCAAAGTCAACTCTCTCATTCCTTTGTAGTTACAGTATATTCAAAAAGGGGATTATCTTGCGTTGTTGCTAGTGCTGACATTATCGAAAAACTTTTTTGAGACACATTTTACTACATTCCATGTGTTCTGTATTTGCATAGCAACTCACATATATAAAGGCTGTTCAGTAGCACTGCCTTAAGCAAAGAAACAAAAAGGGAAATATAAAACTCCAAAATGTGGGTAGGTGGTTTCTTCTTGAAAGCAACAAATGTGATAATAATGGAATGGAAAATAATAACCCATTGGTTATTATGGCATCGGCCTGATGACATAGAAAACCCAATAGACCTGCATGACATCACAAGTTCCTCTAGAAACATACAATATACTGACAATAACAATAGTCTGGTTGCCCTGTGACCAACAACCAAACTAATTATATAATTACACTCTACTAACACTTTGCTTAAGTTGTGCTACAAGACACACAATTGTGATAACTATTCTATATGTGTAAGGACTGTGTTCATTAAAGATGGGAAGATGAGTGTGCCTGGGTTAAGGTAGTGGACCGTACATTGGTACATTGTCTGACAGACTGATGCTTATGCATGTCATGACCATATGGAATTTAAAACTGCCGATGTAGTGTTGTATTATTGTTATAATTATTACCAATAATGACGCATTAAGGATAAGGGAAAGTGGCAAAATTGGCTTGGATTTTGCAATGCTGTTTATGTTTAAGTAACCTCACTGCACAGGTTTTATCCTAATAGTGTGTATAAGTTCTGGTCCCAAAAAATATAATGTAAGTACAGTCGAGTTTCTTTCAAATGTTGCTTCTCTCTAGGCCTTCATGTTCTATTTGATATGGAAAAAACAGTCATTATGGCTATTGTTGAACGAAGTTGCCTAATGTGCCTAATAATACCTTAAGTTTATAAACAAGGCAGTTCTGAGTAATCTGTTCTCACCACAATGACACTAACAGGTACACGTACAGTATTTAACCACCTATGATTTGTCCTTGACTGTCCATCTTCAACCTGCTGTCTCCCACCTCAGAAGACAGCAGCATGGCTGCAGTTGATATTAAATACAATCATTTTATTTCTGAAAACAACGGCTTGTACCTTACACGACATCTTAACATCAACTTGTTCACAGATTTCCTTTAATATACACATTTATGTTTGTAATAGATTATAACACAACATTTATGTCAATGTGCTTTCTTGTTTTGTTTCGCATGTGTTTGGTTATTTGTACTGTTCTTTTTGAGGATATCTCAAAATGAGATGGTTCATTTCAGGATTGATGAATTTCATATATTCCACACTCACTCCAGACGGCCACAATGTTATCTTATGTCAACGTGAAAATAGACAATCTACCAGAAACAGCCAAAAACATGCATCGCACTACAACACATTTTGAGCTCATAGAACAGCTATTTTTGCTATATTGAAGTGGAATCCTGAGAAGTAACCAGTTAGTTTGCGAAAAGGTTGACTGGCCTGTTAAGACACCACAGGCCAGGGACTGGAATGGATAACATGAACGCCTTTCTTGAGCCTCCAAAACCTGGGGAGAGTCTGGGATGGAGGTGGGAGTCGACTGTGCACTGGCAGAGGGCTGAGCGACGCACGAGGAGGAGGAGACACGACAAGGACATGTTCAGGTCCAGGGAAATCCTTTAGTCCAACACACAGCTAGCGTTATCTGCAGAAGAAAATGTTTGTATCGATCACATTTCCACAGGCCAACACTGTCTAAATCTACTATGGCATGGTATATAGCTGAGCTAGGTCATAATTACCCATTAATAAAAGCTTCAGTGACACACTGGGGCAACATTCTAGTAACATAAACGTAAAATAAAATAAACAGTCCATTGTATTTTGCTGCATACCCACAGTGGATGCATTTAGCAACGATCAGCACCATGGACAGCGAGTCTCAAGTCCCTCAATCATTAGCTTTAATGATTTCATTTGCTTAGTTTTTACATGCTTAAATAGTTCTTAATGTTACTTGTTTTGCTTTGTTGTTTTTTTTGAAAAGTGATGAATAACTTGCAAGTTCCACCGTGTTGCTTTACAATTAGCTGGTTGAGTATAGAGCTCATTATAGTCACAGAGGTTACCGAACGGTAGAGAAAAACAGGTGCACTTATGGAAAACTCTTGCATGGTTATAGGAGAATTCCACAGCCATAAATTTGCACACAAAAACACACTCATTGTTCTGATAAAATTTGGCCAAATGTGATTACTAAGCACATTTTGATGTCAGGGATAACTGTTTTAGCCCAAGTTGTTGTTTTCTGAGAGGAACTAATGCTTGAATGGAAGGATTCAGCATCATGACAACCCCCTAAGCCTGACATTGACATTTTGCATGTTTTGCCTTCTATAAGTTGTGACTAGTACCCCGACTGATTTGACCATTTAAGTGCATGTTATTAGACAGGTTTTCAATGCACACAGCCCTGTGGTGAGTCTAATCTCTGTACCTTCCCAGGTTGATGAAGTTCACTCTCTCCAGCCAGGAGACAGAGGGGTCCAGGCACAGTGCACAGTGTGGACCAGCATGGACCTTAGAGCAGGGTAGCAGGACAGAGCTCTGGGGACCACCAGGGACTAGTTATTCATGTCCTCAAGCAACACCAATCTGCCACCAGCTCCTGATTGACACAGAGATTGTTGTCATGAGAATGGGCCAAAAAATAATTAACAAGAAAAGCAAGCAAGAAATTAGACATGCAGTCAGATCTAGAAATAAACAGATACTAGTCCTGATATATAAAGGTTGAACACAAACCTGTAACTAAAGTTCCATAGTGAAGCTTTAAGTCATCATGTAACGTAATATTGTCAAAACTATTAGTATGTTTAAAAGATATCGGAGTGGGCTTTATAAACACTGAATATGTAGATCTGCTAAAGATCAGCTATTTTCGGAATCCTTAACTTTGTATTAAGGAGGAGGTTTATGACAAAGTTGTTGAGAACAAAACCATATAAACGTAGGCAGTAATTAGTAGGGGTGTAACAAAACATTTTTTTATATATATATATATATATATGACGGACAAGTCTAAAGTTTTCCACATGGGAACACACAGACAAACACAAAGAGACATAGGACAGACACGGGGAGGGGAGTATACTTACTCCACCATCCAAGGCATCTCTAGAAACCTGTAAAGTCAAAGAAAAAACAGTGCAGAAACGTTGCGACACGTTGAGCATCTCAAGCTACAGCCCAGCCAGACACAAGGCTGTTGGAGATGACACTGAGCAGCAGCACACTGGACTCAGTCTGTAGAAACCTGTCAACTGAACACACTGAAGAAAACATAGACACTGTTAGTTTTAGCTTAGTTTTTACGCAGGGTTTAATGGCACCTCTGAAGCCAACACGCCAGACATCAGTAGAATCCTGCAAAAAAAAGGATAGACAGGAAGCAGGATGTACAGCCATACAACACCATCCAAGGTGTGGGTAGAAACCTGCAAAACCAAAGATACTGGACAAAAAAGATAGTTATTTTGGGGGGTTGGGGGTGTGCACAGGGTTGAATGGCATCTCAAGCCAGTCTGCCAGTTGAACCTGCAAACTGAAAAACATCTATACACTTTGTTAGTATTAGTAACACACTAGTATTAGTAACGCACTTAGAAATACAAGTAGATGTGAGTCTTTACAGGAGGAAGTTAGCTTCACACTAATGACGAGGAAAAGAAGGCTTACAGGTCACATGTGCTGTGACAAATGGTTGCTTTAATGTGTGCTTATTAAAAAAAATAACACAACTGCCTGTAAGGTGTTGTTCTAGTGAATGCAGCAATACCAATTGTGTAAATGTAGACCTTGCATTCTAATGTACTAATGTATATGGTGTCCCAAATTAAGGGTTAGACAGATTAACTCGCTGTGAATAAAAGTCCCAAACTTGAGAAATGAAGGGTGTAAAATAAAGAATGGGGCGATGGAAACACCTGTTATTTCTGTTCTCCCTCCATCCAGCTGTGCACATCTTATGGACAGCCATCCACGTTTCAGCTCCTGCATCAAAAACATTATGCAAATGTGGACCTCTGTGGCCAAAATGAATTTTAGTTTTTCAGTAATAATTGTCCAAATCTAAACTACTTTCCACTGGTTCAATATTTTCAAAACAGAGACAAAAAGGGTGTTCAGTAGCAGTGATTTATGCAAATATGTATCAAAACCTAAAAAAAAAAAAAAAAAAAAAGAGGGGAGTTGCGTGGGTTACTCCAGACAGCAAGAATATGATAATCACATACCTGTGTGTCGCCTTGGTAAGAAGCAGAGATCTAGTTCTTTCTTAGTTTCATTGTTCTAGGACAGGGGTTTTCAACCTTTTTCATCCCAGGGACCACCATTTATTCAGGATTTGAGCCACGGACCACCATTTGAGGACATTTTAGCCCCACAGACCCCAAAACTAAAGATTTATTTTGCTTTTGTCCACAATTCCAGGCTGGATTGGGAAACAAAACGGGCAAAACATACGTTGTATTCAGATGATGAATATTTTAACTCTTGAGAGTGTAAAAATGAAACCAAATGGACCCGCAAGGGTCCATTTGGTTTCATTTTTACGTTCTCAAGAGTTACATCTGGTTAACCAATTTAGCTGGGGACCACCTGGAACCCTCCCAAGGACCACTGGTCGTCCCCGGACCACCTGTTGAAAACCCCTGTTCTAGGAGTCCCATGAGGGTCTTCTGGTACCTTGTGCAGACTGATTTCTGTAAAAGGCTTGTTTATCTTAGGGGCTGCCCTTAGTTTGATCACAAGGATCGTAAGCACCTCCACCACGCCAAGGTGGCAGCCCATGGAGGTGACCCCCCCCCCCACACACCACCCACTTTGGGTAGGTGGTGGTGAGGGGGGGGGGGGGGGGGGGGGGGGGGTTAAGGCTCATTCAGAGTTTAGATTTACGGTGATCACCGCAACGACTACTCCGACCACCGCAACCACCACTATTCATAGACCACCACCACCTCGCCCCTCCTCTTTCCCTTATTGTTTATGTTCCCCACCCCCTTTTCTCTCTCTACTGCTTACCTGCCTCAATTATAATGCTTTCTAGTGCTTTTATGTATCTTTCCTTTTTACTTGCGTTAAGTTAATAAGTGTTTTTTGCACGGTGGTGTACGGTGCACGGTTGGTTGTCCCTCAGGGTATTCCGATTGGTGACGTGATTGATGACGGAATGTGTTCATTTCTGTTTGTTCATTTCTGATTCGCCTGCTCCGCTCACGCACAAGTAGCCTACATATTTGTGTATAACTGTTGATCTAGTCTATTTATGTCATTGTCTCTCATTAAATTCCTTCTTTCTTCTCGCGCTATTGTGGGTTTCTTTTATTTTACGTCTCGAGCTGTCAAAAAGAATCCTGCTCCAAACTTCAGGACCAATCAACATTGCCTGGTGGTTCCCAGCCAATGTGATTGGTTTAGCTCAAAAATCAGAGAGGGTGGAAAGAGCGGTGTTTGCGGTGCCGTGGTATGACATCATATGGTAGGCAACGGTGGTCATGGTGGTCGCGGTGATCACCGGAAATCAAACTCTGAATAGGCCTTTAGCCCGCCGGACATCAGTAGAAACCTGCAAACTGAACATACTGTAATTGTTAGTATGGGTGGGGAAATCACACACTCGGTAGAAACCTGCAAAGAAAAACACTTGTTAGTTTTAGTTGACACAGGGCTGAATGGCGCTCCAAGCTATCCACCAGACATCCGTAGAAACCTGTAAAGAAAAAACACTTGTTATATTAGTTGTCACGGGTCTGAATGGCGCTCCAAGCTATCCACCAGACATCAGTAGAAACCTGCAAAGAAAAACACTTGTTAGTTTTTGTTGTTTCATTGTTTTTAGCCCGCCAGACGCAAGGCCAACTGAATAGTGAAGATTACACTGAGCAGCAGCAGTGCGATGAACTCCGTCGCTAAAACCTGTGAAGAAAAGATTATTAATACAGGCAAAGTGATAGACATTTTTGTTGTTTTTTGGGGGGTGGGGGGAGGTTGTAACATAGAAAAAAGATACTGTTAGTTTTAGCTTAGTTTTCTCTCAGGGTTTAATGGCACCTCTGAAGCCAACACGCCAGACGTCAGTAGAATCCTGCAAACTGAAAACATACACTTTGTTAATATTAGTAACACACAAGACTATATAAACATATGAACACAATGATATTTATATTTACTGTATATCTATCTTATATATTAGTGATATTTAATAAAACAATAAAAATGGTTGTGTCACCACAGACACAGGCAGTCCTCGGCAGCTGCCCTACGAGTCGTCGTCGCTCAGAAAAGAGAAAAGGTCTGATACGTACCGGACGAGGCTCTCCGTCTGGGCGCTGGTGAGTTCTGGGTGATGTTGCAGCACGTCGTCTGCTCTGGGCCACAGCAGTTCACTCTGGCGCAGGCGCTCCTATAGGGATGGACAAACAGAGAGGTTTTATTAAACCTGATGGTGGTCAGGCCTTGTCGGCTAATAACCGTTAACCCCTGAGGGAATAAATGGAATACATGAAGGCTCGGCCCGAATAATACTCGGACCAGTTGAAATGTTCGGACATTGAGGGGTCAGAAAACTGAGCTCTCGGGAGGGCTGTTGTAGAATGAAAGAGGACAAAAGAGGGACATTTCCAAAGTTTCCTGAGAGCGGACAAATGTGAACCAAATGGACCCTACGGGTCCATTTGGTTCCATTTGTACACTCTCCAAAAAAGGTCCTAACAGAAAAAAATCATTAACATGGTGAAACACAACTTGATGATAGAGCCGCCACTGGACTGTTCCCATGAAGTGAACGGAGTTTGCGCCAGCGTAACTCTGTCTAAACTCAGGTCGGGTATTATTTGGGCCAAGCCTTCCTGTTACAGAAAAATGGTCTATTTCCATTAAAAACAGACACATTGTGGTTAACTGGTGGCAATCCCTACCTCCTCTGCACCGTGGCTCTGCACCAGGGGCACCATGGTCTCTTCTATGGTGTAGGCGGGGACCTCCATCCTCTGCAGGACGGGGGTACTGCTGCGGCCTCTGGCTGCACCAGGTGGATCTCTGCTCCTCTCCTTGGGCCGTGCTTTACCAAAGCACTGACCCATGGTGGGATCTGAAAGAGAGAGAGAGAGAGAGAGAGAGAGAGAGAGAGAGAGAGAGAGAGAGAGAGAGAGAGAGAGAGAGAGAGAGAGACAGAGAGAGAGAGAGAGACAGACAGAGACAGAGAGAGAGAGACAGACAGAGACAGAGAGAGAGAGGCAGAGAGGCGAAGACAGAGAGATAGAAAGAGAGAGAGATCTGACACACCTGTGAAGGGCAAAGAGAGAGAGAGAGAGAGATCCAAATTACATTTACAATACATGCACAAAATCGACTGTACATATGCCAATTAAGATTTCATTAATTGGTGGTCCGTGGATCAAAAGCAGAATAAATGGTGGGCCCTGGTATCAAAATGGTTGAAAACCACAGTACTCCATGATTGGTACAGTACTACAATACAATACAACAGGTCCTGTTTTGACACCTATTACAGACCGATTTGGCAGACCGTTGATTAGAACGTGATGGTCAGATGAGGGCAACTCAACTGAGCAAAAAAAACAACAGTTGTCCTTTAGGAATGCTTTGGAACGTTTAAAATGAATCACAACTAATGTTCCACAGTTATGTTTTTACAATTGAAAGGTGCGAGTAAGTTGCATCATAAGCAACGGTGAGAAGAGCTTCAGCCAGAGTTTGTAGCTTCCACTAAAACATATTGAAACTAACTTACCGTTAGTACAGATTAAGCCTCCTGTAGCCAAGAAAGACGAGTATTCCACACAAAGATGACAATTGTTCTGGTAAAATATGAAAAGTGATGCTGCTGTGAAGCGGGAAGGTAAAATGCGTCTAGCTCAAATGAGATCTGGATGCATTCTGACGAGATGATTCTACGTGGAGGTTCATAATCTGTCAGTGGCCCCGCCCCCTCGTCGCTGATTGGTCAGTGAGCTGACACCGGCCTGTGATTGGTCAGCTTGAATGTCAATTAAGGAATGTAAACTAGATTGAACTAGAGTGAACCAGCGCCATCTGGTGAACTTGCTAGGCTTCGTCGCTTTACATAGCCTAACAAATTATTATTTTATTATTATTATTTTTTTTGCAACTAAAATTGTTATTATTATTTTTTGTTTTAATTAAAATCACACATCTGTTTATAGAAGAAAATATGAGTTGTTGAAGCAAACGACTCACTGTGTACAAGTCTACCAGGTCCACTGTAAACATAGTTAACTGTTACACTGTCTATAATCCCGCGAGAGTTGAAACGGGATTTCATCGACTTCAAACGAGATTCAAAATGGCGGCGTAAACAAACTGATACAAGCTCCTCCCTGACTCCTCCTTGTGTTTATTTAGTTAATAATACAAGTTCTAATCCAACCAATTGGGCAGAATAATACATCATCCAAATGTGACCTACATAGTGATACTTTTGTAAATACTATCAAGATTATAGTTTAAATATTCAGGGAAATCCAGCAGGTGCATAGAGTTATATTGGATAGAAGGCTGTGGATTCCCCCCCTAACCACTTCAAGTTCATAATGTAATACTTAGACAAATGGGTGGACTGACAGTCTGGCATACAGGGCATTTTCCCGGTGGGCCGACCCCCCCGGGGCCGTTAATGTCGTGTTTTAATTAAAAAAAAAAAAATCTGCACAAAACCGGCCCACGAATCAGTGCTGGCGGCCCTCTGTCCTCTTCAAATGAGACTGCCTATTGCAGGGTTTTTATAGTTAACTAAAACTAACTAACTAATTTTAGTTAGCCCGAGCCCCAGAGCCCTTATGTCTTAAATTCTCATGGGGGCTCAGGCCCCGGAGCCCCAACAAAGACTCAGAGGGCCGCTCTGAGGGCCACTCTGAGACAAAATTGCCCGGTACGTTTTGAGCTCCCAGTCCACCCTGTAATACTTAGACAAATGCTATTAATGAAAATCGTTGAACAAGATGTGAACTAGAACTACTGTAATACATTTATTTTAACAACACAATCTTGTAATCGAATCCTCAGCACGAAAACGAAATGTTCATGACTAAACACTGAAGTGCCTTCACACCAAGCCAATAAAGATGCCATTAGCTCATAATCTCTAATGTTTTATGTTAGAAATGGTGAGTAGGACAAACTGCCGGATACTAATTCCCATAATTATGTTTTTACTAACTGCCATATATTTTAATTAGCATAATGTTAGTCTAGCAGTTAACCATAATTGTTCAGTTTGTGAGAAAAACATGAAATTTGGTAGCCTGACCTCAATCTGAATTGTCATTTTGTTACACTTCATTATTCAGATCGAAGTCCCTCTCTACAGACCGTGTACTCTGTAGCCCGTCGTTTTTCCTCGATTTCTACATTTTTTTCAAAATCACCTTAAAAGATGAAAACTGTGGAGATACATGCTGAACTGTTTCAAAGTAAAAAGTTCCAGCATGTATCTCCACAGTAAGTTGAATTGAAAAAAAAGAACCCCATTGCATTCTCAATGGCAATAACACAAACTTTATTATGCTATCAGTCCTAAATCAGCTACTAACACGTAGAAACCCCATGTAAGACTATTTGGGTACACCTTACGGTGGACATGTTTGCCTGAAAAAGAATATTTTAAATGTTTCATCGTTTTAGACATATGGTGCTTCCAATCTTGAGCAATTTATGCTAATTCAGTTTCTAAAAGCAAATATTTGAGTGGGGTTTGAACTTACAACCTTCAGATCCTTTTCCATGCAATGATGCAACCAATCCCACTGAGGTAACTAGTAGCTGCCACACATGAGTCATCATTTGCCTTTGAGTAACAACATTTACTCAAAGGTAATTTACTACTACCTGGACTACATGTTGTGTCAGTAAGATAGCATTATGGGAATTGTAGTCCAGGAGTGAGCGTCAATGACACCAGAGACACTGGGCTCTCTGCTAAAATCTAAAATATCTAAAACCACATATTATACACCTAAAGACTCCCAGTGCTCTAAATCTTCCAAATGTCATTAACATATATTAAAAAGAAAAAAAGCTGAAATGTCCCTTTAATTTGTTGGTGAATAACTCAACACAAATAATTGCTGTAAAAATAGAACAAGTCACAGAAAAGGCAAGAGATTACTTGAGCTTCTATTTTATTCAGTCTAGAAAATAGGCTAATACTATGTTCATTAAAACCAATAGTACAAAGAGCATGAAATAGCTTTTCCAGACATTTCTTTTAAAAAAATCCAGATTTTCTTTCCTTCCTAAAGTTTGAAAAGTACAAACATATTTTTTACAAAACAGCAAAACTACAGAGTATTGCACAATGTTTTTTTCTTTTCTTTTCTTTTTTCATGTATGTCCAAAGTACAAAGGTATCAATCTCCATCAGCAAATACACACAAAATAAGACAGAATAAATTAAGACCATTTCTTAGCATTATTCATTTTTTTCTTTTTAAATTACAGCACATAAATAAGAATAAACTCTAGATAATTAAGTTAGCCATTAGTTGACAGCAATAGTCTTTTTAAAATCTCAAACAGACTTTGAAGGAAGGGGGAAAAGAGTTGCTCTTTTGCCATGTTAAAGAATACTTGTTTAAAAAAATAATAGTGCATTTTGATGCTCAAATTGCGCCCTACGCGGCTTATTTGAAAAAGAAAACAAAACAGGAGCTTTTGAGTTTTGAAACAAAGAAAATAGATATGTATATATTTACATTAAAAATATACATTGAGCCGTTTTAAGTGCTTTAAAGAGTTAAAATTTGTACAAATTTAAAATATGTGTAGTTATATTATTATTTTTATTTTTTTTGGCAGGATGAACTCTAGTAACAGACAAATTTTGACCTCAGACGCTTTTTTTTTGCACTCACACGATGGGGTATTAAATGCCATAAGCTGTTACACTGAAACAGGTGACCTGTGGAATTGTGGAATTCTGTGATGCCAGAGGTAGCTGTCCTGCTTTTAACCCGCAAAAATAAATACACTATATATATATATTTGCTGTCACAGCACAAATGTGAGAGGATGGTAGTGTCTGGAAAAGCATATATTTAATTTTGAGTGTTGTGCATTTGTTTAAGCTACATATCGCATCTTTCACCGCTTATCTGTCGTCGGGTCACTGGGGTAACAACTCCCAACAGAGAGCTCCAGACTTCAGGCTATTACTATTATTAGTGAAAATAGTTTTAAATGTAGAAACAGTGACCTCTTGGCATCGCAAAATTCAATAGCCCACCATTTCCAGCGTGACAATTTAGGAAACAGACTCGACGTCAAACAACCAGAGACAGACAACCAGAAACAAAAATCCTGATCTCTCAGACCAGTTCTTCACGGGCGACAGACGTGTAAAAACTATACGATTCCGTACAAATGTGGTTTGTGGGCGTATGTGTGACATCTTTTACCTGAGTCAAATGAGAGAGGGAGAGTATAGGAAAGAGACATTGTATTGTACGCTAAAGAAACAAAGGGCAGTGGGCTACGACGAGACGAGAAAGAACGCTTGAAGACCGCCATGTTAAGCCCTAATTCAAAAAAGAAGTACAATGTAAAAGGTTTACCTATGTGACATGTCAAAAACAGGGAGGCCAGGAGGGCGATTTTAAGGGCCACTTCAAAACTTTTGCAACCATGTCTTACTTTAACCCATTTTGGACTGAGGCTGAATTTAAAAAAATAAATAAATGAACTTCTACATTATGATTTTTCCAGGGAAAAGGTTTTTTTGTCATTGCTTCTCAACTATTTCACTATTTCATTAAAAAATCTCCAAAATCTGTAAATATGTAGTTCGAGGAACCTTCCAAGAGGTCCCTGGAACTACAATTTTGTCTCTTAACTAAAATCGCCAGTAAAATGGCCCTAAAATTTAGGTTATTCACGATACTCCAAAAATAGCAATACAAGTGCCACAGAGTGGCGCGCTATGAGCTTGTACATGTGCTATTTTTCAACAAATAAATAAGTGTCTGTGATGTCATGGAAACTGGTCTCGCTTCACTGCTGGATTACTACAATACCCACAATGCTTTGCCGCACTCACCCAACCTTGTGGAGAGGCAGACGGGCCACCTTACCAAGACAACATGTAATCCAGGAAGGAGAGAGCAGTGAGAGCAGTGTCCGTGACACCACTGGCACTTACGTAAATACTAAAAATATCCAAAAAGTGATTCTTGCCTCCAAAACAAAATTAAACTTTGATGATATAACCTTCCCCAAACCTGCTAAACCTCACTTCTTTTGGAAGGTAAAGCAATCTTGGCAGCCCGGGTCGAATGCAAGATTTGATATAAAAGCATTAGAGTTCTAAGAGTAACCGAGAAGGTTGCGGCCGTGGGGCTCGATCCACGGGACTGACTGTACCGCGTGTCCATCGGCAAGACATGCATTTTAACCATCGCCACAAGACACATCGGCAAACTCTCCACCTTCTGCCAAAAAAAACCTTGGTGTACCTGTGAACCTAGCGTTGTCTCCTGGGCTCATACTGTCCCTTCTAGCACAGTGGTTCTCAAGCAAAGGTCTGGGGACCACTGGCCAAACGGACCCTTATAGAGCTTGAATGCTGATCTGTTATCTCTCCTGTCGCTATCGATGTCGTTACAGCATCAAATCGTGGGGAAAAAAACCTTATCCAACGGATCTGGGAGGCGAAACATCCTCAAAACAGTTGGTCTGTGGCTCAAATCGTGCTGAATAAACGATGGACCTCGGTGTGAAAAAAGGTTGAAAACCGCCGATCTAGTAACGACGACAATGCAGACAAGCAAAGCGCTCTACTGTAATGCTAACCTGTTTGTCATCGCTTCCTATGAGACCGTTACTGGGTAGTCACTACAGTGCGTTATTGGCAAAAATCTCTATGTTCCCGTATCGGTAAAAAGAAAAACACCACATCTTCCATTCTCCCTCATCCCTTCTAATCTCTCCCTCTCTCTCTCTCTCTTTTCAAATCTCTTTCCAATCCGAGATCGACACTCCTTCGGACTTCTTCGGCACTGCAGATCGTCGCTCTGCGATTCGCGAGAGAGCACACGCGTCGATCCCTGTTTCTTGATTTGCTGATGCGTTTTTTACGGGTCCTTGATCTCCCCGTCGTCGTCGCTGTCGTCGCCACCTCTTGTTCGCGACATGTCGGAAAAGGACGACCCCTCCGATCGACAGTTTCCCTCTTCTTTGCGCCCACCCACCGGAGGTCACCATGATCACAATCATCATCACCACATTGTCCCTTTCCAGCTCCTCCTCCTCCTCCTCTTCCTTTACTTCTCGATGAGACCCGCTTCCTTGATCTTGGTGTAGAAGAACTTCTCCAGTAGGTTGGCACACTTGTAGTACTCGCTCTCGGGCGGGTTGTACTCGCGGCAGTTGGTGAAGATGCGCTGCATGTCGGCCATGAACAGCTTGCGCGTGGTGTAGTACCGGCTCTTCAGACGCTCGCTCATCGTCTTCAGGTCTGCGGGGGGAATGGGATGCACGGATGGTTGACTTGAAACCATTTTGTAAAAGCACAGTTAACAGTTTCACCCTCCCATCCCCATGTAACACGAGAAGATCATTTGAACAGCTTCGCTGAGATTAACAAGACGCCCGAGATGTGTTTTCATTGTTTAACCCACATTTTGAATCCGTTTTAATTCGTACGGGTGATCTACTAGACATGGATATGAAGCGCATGTTAATGACATCATCACCACTTGAAAGGGGTGCAAAGCTTTATGGGAAATTGAGTCCCTATTGTTTCCCAGCAGTGCATTGGGAGCTCCTCCGCTGTGTTGATGCGTGGAATATTTTTTACTATGGAATATTTTTCAACACTACAGCAAGCGATTGAAAGGTAACGTTAAAGGTTTGCTATATATATGGATCACTGCTAAACGAAAGTGAAAGTGTGAGTGTTTACTCACTACTGACATGGTGGTAGGCCTGACCCCAACTAGTCGACTAGTCAGTCGGTAGGGGGCGCTGTCGACTGACAACCTCCCAGTCGAATGTCTTTTTTTTTTTTTTTCGTACTCTCCTTTCTTTTTCGTACTTTTTTTTTATCATTCCACTTGTGGAGTTGGGGTGGTTAATGTCTAACATAAACAAATGAACAGAGAGAGCCTATTGTTGAAGTGCTGTCAGACTTAACTGTCAGTAAAAAGTCCGACCGTGCACTTGATCTCACAAAAGCCCAGTGGAGAACAGCAGAGGACAAGCCAATGATAACCCAGACGGAGCGCTTATCGCAGGATATGAATGCATCGCTGTCCGGCTGTAATCTTTGTCATTTCTTGTTCAAAACGTTATAACGTTTCTGTTTTCAATGGAAGAGAATTGCTTATTTCGGGTAGGCTATTAGCCTACTATCGCTGTACCGAGGACATGTCTGTGCTGTGCGCGTCTGTGCTGCGTCGTCGTCCTCCTCCTCGTCCTCCTCCTTCCCCCGCAGTCTGTCTCAAAGAACGCGGCTATGATCGCTGATTTGCTTATTTTTTGGAACCACGGCACAAACACCTAAAGTTCACCACCGACGTGATGGGGGGGGGGGGGGGGGGGGGGGGCATTCGACTGGCAGTCGACTAACGGCACATTTATTCATATTAATTTCGACTATAGAAATCCTTAGGCCAGGCTACAATATATAGCAAAAAATTATGTACTGTATATAGGTGAACTTGAACAACACCCCTTAGCCCGTTATAAGCTTATTTTGGGGGTAGGGGAAACAGCCATAAAGGAGTGTTTTCACAAAATAACCTGGACAAAAATAACCTTTTAAATAACTGCAAATAAAGATTAAAACAAAAAAACTTTTGGTATGGAATTCTCCTTTAAACCTTAGCAGTCCAAACGACAGACGTAAATGGTTGCAGTCAACCCGTTTAAAACGTGAAAGGTGGTATTTCAGTACAGTATATATATATATATATATATATATATATATATATATATATATATATATATATATATATAATAACAATGGAGTTTTCCTAGACTATGCATATACAATACATCACACATACATACATACATACCCATGGGGAAGCGAATGACCTGGTAATAACCAGGAGCCTCTGTTTTCTTCACGGGCTCCATGAAAGGCCAGGCATTCTGGTGACTCTAAAAAACACACGCAAAAACCCATCTAGTAAACACCAGGGGCGGATCTAGGCATAGGCATGGCATGCCATCATGTTTGGTGGGGCCTGACTGCCCACCAAACATGATGGCATGCAAAACAACCCAAGATATTTCAAATCAAAGTGCCTTGAAATGGTTTGAAACACTACTAATGCTACTACAGTAAACTAACTACAGTTGTGGCTCCACTAAACCACAACATTTCATCATTGAAAACAGAAAACTCTCTGAGTCAGACCTTTAGCTTTATGCATGCTGCGTGTCTGTTGCAACTTCAACAACAACTGATGTTATTATTGATGCTTTACTAGTTTACTTGACTAATAAAAGTCCTGTAACTGAAGATGGTATGGGTGCGACTTCATCGCCCGTGGCGCGAAGTGACACAGGCTATGAGGCCGCCCCCATACCATTCTCTTGGGGGCGGCTTCATACCATGAAGCCGCCCCCATACCATTTTCTCTTGCCCCTCCAACAAGTTCTCTTGCCCCCCCCAAATGGGACATGTTACACCCGCCCATGGTAAACACACTAAAGTGTGTGTGTGTGTGTGTGTGTGTGTGTGTGTGTGTGTGTGTGTGTGTGTGTGTGTGTGTGTGTGTGTGTGTGTATATGTGTGTGTGTGTGTGTGTGTGTGTGTGTGTGTGTGTGTGTGTGTTGTGTGTGTGTGTGTGTGTGTGTGTGTGTGCGTGCGTGTGTGTGCGTGCGTGTGTGTGCGTGCGTGCGTACAGTACATATCGCCTTACCTTCACATGTTGGAGGATGGTCTTCAAAGTGCTGTACAACTGTTCTGGGTCTTTTAGCTCCTTTCTACAGAGAGAATATAAATGAATTCTGATCAGCAGAAGCTTTAGAATTCTGTGTAATTGCAACATAGTGTAAGTGTCATATGTAAACCTACTACATTGTATTATGGTGAGGTTAACTTAAGGGTATGTGGATACATGTTTTCCCTAGCAGTAAACTTGCAAAAACCTATGAAGACAATCGTAATTCATGATTCGTTTTTTGGATGAGATGAGAATGACATTTATTCTCATATTGACATCTGGGTTTTACACGGAGCATAAGCATAAATCAAGGCACATTGAGATCCCCAAATGTAGAAACCTTGAGAGTTCTGCACGACATAGGCGTGCACACATAGACGTCAAGGGGGGTTTGAGCACCCCCTAGTGGCCCTCTCTGGACCAACATGCCCTTTTTAAAAGACTCAATTTCCCGAGCAAGGGTGCCCTCCTGGTTACACTTGAGCACCTGCCCTTGAAACTCTCTGTGCACGCCACTGCTGCACGATCAAATAGACCTTTCAGTAAGCCCCGCCCTCTCCCCAGTTTCCCCCCCAAGGCTAGGACACTTTCCAGTCTGGCTCATTCATTCCAATGTAAATATCATGGACATTACACATTAAATACTGGTTCATTTTTGGAACCAGACCTTCAAAATCGCTTCCAAATCCATCAACAAGGCATGACCTATACAGTGGAAAAATGTCTGTGTGACATTTATTCTTTTTAAAACAATGTTTTATCATACAGGAAAGCTATTGGCGGATAGGTTTGTCTGTCACATGTTATGCTTAGCTGTGATTGGACCAGAGCAGTTTGGGGAGGGGCTTACTGAAAGGTCTATTGCAGACTCAAACACGTGCAGCGACCCGGAGAAACCAACAAGAAAAAGAGAGGAGATGGTTGGTCATCCAACTTACCCTTTAGCTATGGGTTTCCAGCCAGTTTCACCTGTTGACATGAAGAGACCCGTGTTAGTCCTTGGATCGTTAACTGTCCACTCACTCACACTACACGGTCAGTGGTAGAAACTCACAATCTTTTTTACCGTAATTTCCAGACTATAAGCCGCACCTGAATACTTGTATAAGCCGCACCAGCTAAATTTGGGGCAAAATGCTGATTTTTCCTTGAATAAGCCGCACCTGACTATAAGCCGCACCAGGCAATAAGCATGTTAGAGCAGTGGTTTTCAACTTTTTTGATCCCAGGGCCCACTATTTATTCAGCATTTGAGCCAGAGACAATGATTTAACAACATCTTCACCCCACAGACCACAAAACTAAAGATTTCTTTTGGTTTTGTTCACAATTCCAGGATGGATTTTCGCAAACAAAAGAGGCAAAACATAAAAATGAGACCAAAATGAACATGACTTATTAATTAAGTGGTGCTAATTTAGATGTTGAATATCATAACTCTTGAGAGTGTAACCAACTTTACATCATTCAGTCTGTGGAGCCCACCTGGAACCCTCTCCCGTGTGTTACCTGTAAAAATCCATAGATTGGCCACACCGTTGTATAAGCCGCAGGGTCAAAAGCATGTGAAAAAAGTAGCAGCTTATAGTCCGGAAATTACGGTACTAAGGCAAACGTATTACCACAAGGTATCAACGTTACGTACGGATGCCGGGAATGCTCTCGATGGGAATCTGCCGTACGCCTTCCTTAAAACAGGAAAGTCCAGGATACACCTTTCTGATCTGAGCCTGCTTTCTCTCGATCAGCTTCTTGATGATCTGGAAGATGGTACGTTTGGAAAAAAAAGATGATGATTTTTGTCAATTTCAAAAATCGAGCAAATGCTACCGTACTGCAGTCACGCTCACAGACACACATAACAGGATTGTGTTAATATACTTGGAAAGACATCAACGTTGGGATGCTGATTTTATTTGAATGCCAATTATTATTATTTTTTTTCACTCTTCCTTTCTGTTTTGCTTGTTTTAGACCTTAAAGGTAACAGAGACTTTAGTGTGTACAAACACCGTTTTTGTGCAAGGTCCAAGAGCTAACCTCTAACACACAAACACACCTCCTTCTGCTTCTTGATGATGACAGAGAACTCCGTGTAGGGGATGCTGGGGTTGAGCTCGCAGCCCATCAGCGTCGCCCCCTCGTAGTCCTTGATGTAGCCCACGTACTTGGCCTTGGGTACCTTGATGTCTTTGGAAAAACCCTGAGAGCAAAAAGACAGGGTGGAGTCAAAGAGTTGCACATCTGTCAGGCATGTGCAACTGTCGAGGCATGGGCATGACTGCCCCACCAAACAACTCAAGACCCAAAAACCCAAACCAACCCAAGATATTTCAAAGTGCTTATATTTAAAATGATTTGAACCACTACTACTGCTACTACCTAACTACAGCTGTGTCACCACTAAACCAACAGCATTTCATCATTGAAAACAGAAAACCCTCTGAGTCAGACCTTTAGCTTTATGCATGCTGTGTGTCTGTTGCAACTTCAACAACAACATGACGGTATTATTGATGCGTTGCTTGTCATGCAACTGAAAATGGTATGGGGGCGGCTTCATTGTCTGTGGTGTGAAGCGACACAGGCAATGAAGCCACCCCCATACAATTTTCACCCCCCCCCCCCCCCATCCCCAATTGGGAAATGTTACATCCGCCCCTGACATCTGTTATGATTTGCTTTCAGAATAGTGACAGAATCAAGACGATTACGTCGCGGACAAAGCCAACTCGAGTCGTGACGAATCATGATGACACACACAAACTTTTGGGACAATAAAATAATTTCTAAGATGAAAAACGAAACAAAAAGTCTTGTATCATGACGTTTTCTACTTCTTCCCAATTATATATTATATGACGATATTGTGTTTGTTGTCATGATTTGTCACGACCTGAGTTGGCTTTGGCCGCAGCGTAATCGTCTTGATATAAATTATTTTCGAAAGTCTATGAGAAAAATGAATGGGGAAAAGACTTCCGGAACAGGGGCGGTGACGTCACTGCGCAGCTCTATAGTGTTGTAGTCAAGACCACCTAAATCGAGACCAAGACAAGACCAAGACCTAGTGGGGGTCGAGACCAAAACGAGACTGAGACAACCAAGGGCTTGATCAAGACGAGGTCGAGACGAGACTAGCACCTTGTGGGGTCAAGGACAAGACAAGACTAAGACGTAGACAGAGACCAGGACCACTGTGAGGCAAGACCAAATAAAAAAAAAACAAAGCTATTTATTGTGACTGATGCTGGTGCTTTCAGGACAACTTTACAGTAGTTGTTTTTTTTTTCAACCAATGTTCATGTTTAGGTTGTTGGTTAATTGTTGTACATTCCTTGCTTTCTTTAGTTTTAGGGATTTTTAGCTATTTATGAAAGGGCTCCTCGGTCCACTCCAATGAATACAGAACATTTCCTTTGCATTGTCTTGTCTCGAGTGGTCTCGGTGGCAAAAGAGACCCGAGACAATTGCAATTACAAGTGGAGAGCCGCAAGACCGAGACAAGACCAAGGCAATTTGAGGGCGAGGCAAAAACAAGACCGAGACAATGAAAATTTGTCTTGGGATTGGCCTCGAGACGGGACAATGTCTGGAAGACTACAACACTAGTGACAGCGCTCCCCGTGTAAGAACACTTTGAATGGCACCGTACGACACACACACACACACAGACACACACACCAGAGATGGGGACTCGAGTCTAAGACTCGGACTCTCTTCCGACTCGAGTCGGCAAAATGGGACTCGAGACTCGACTCTGACTCCGTCCCTAATGACTCTGACTCAACTCGAACTCGAGCTCAATGACTCTCAATGACTCCTCGAGTCTTTAAGAGTCTTGCATTACTTTTTTGTACCCACAAAAAAAATCCATTGTCCTTTCTTCCTGTCGACCCTCGCGCGCAAAGGAAAACAGTTTGGGCACTGCAGGAGTTCTCGTGCGCAGCGCACACGCTATAAACGGGGGATTTCGCTGAACATGTTTTTAATGCAAAATTAAAAGGTATGACAAACATACAGTACATAGCAGGCAAAGGTATTGACTTTTTCATTTAATATTATAGGCAGCTTTGCTTAATAGATCTGGCACAGATTCAGACTGGCATGATTGACTGCCAGCGCACTGTCTCTAAGCTGCGTGATGACATTATCTATCTTCTTATTGTTTGATGAAAAAAAACATGGCCTATACCTTTACCCAATGAAAATATAAAATATATAAATTATACACTTTATTGACGAGTTGGAATTACAACAATCGCTTGAAAACTGAGTGAGGATGGCACGTTTTTAATCTCAAGTTTTTGGATCGGAGCGGCTTTGTCGCCGTGATTTGACTTCATAGGCGGCTAATACGGGTTGTCATGGTGACCATACAACAAATGTTTGTACAACAAAGGTATGGGTGCACCGAAGAGAGCCATCTAGTAGAAGAGTTGTGAATTGAGGAGTCAGAAACTGAGCGCTCCTGCAACCTGAATAGGGACAAAATTGAGTTGGAAATACATTGTTTTCAACGAGGGCGACGCAAATAAGAAGCTATAGGCATGCGTGCCCCAAAAAAAAGACTCGCGACTCGACTCGCGAGTCGAGGTCAGAGACTCGCGACTTGACTCTGACTCCGAAGCCAAAGACTCGGACTTGACTCGGACTCCGAAACTAAAGACTCGGACTTGACTCGGACTCGACCGACGAGACTCGTGAGCATCTCTGACACACACACACACACACACACACACACAGACACACACACGCATGCCCGCACATGCACTCGCACACGCACACGCACACACACCAACTGACCTGCTTCTTAAAGTAACCGATGGCGTACTCGTCGGCGTAGGTGAGGAAGTTGAGGATCTGGTGTTTGATGTGGTATTCCTTCAGGTGGTTCATCAGATGTGTACCGTATCCCTGCCGCGAGCAGACAAGACCAGAGAACCATTAGTCAAACCGCTGACCGGTGGGACGGTGCTGAGCTAAAAAGACATCCGGTTTCTCGCGGATGATTCGATTGCGCAGCAGATTTCACGCTACACATTCATGAGGTGTACCCCGTTCAAACTAAATTACGGACAACTGACAGACACTAACAGTCTATACAAGGGGAAGGAGGGGAACAGTCTTTAAAAGCAGGGGTGGACTGGGAGCTCAAAACGTACCGGGCAATTTTGTCTCAGAGCGGCCCTCTGAATCTTTGTGGGGGCTCCGGGGCCTGAGCCCCCATGAGAATTTAAGACATAAGGGGCTCTGGGGCTCGGGCTAACTAAAATTAGTTAGTTAGTTTTAGTTAACTATAAAAACCCTGCAATAGGCAGTCTCATTTGAAGAGGACAGAGGGCCGCCAGCACTGATTCGTGGGCCGGTTTTGTGCAGATTTTTTTTTTTAAATTAAAACACGACATTAACGGCCCCCGGGGGGGTCGGCCCACCGGGAAAATGCCCTGTATGCCAGACTGTCAGTCCACCCCTGGATAAAAGAGAAGCAGGGGAAAAAAAAAGGTCCTCCGCACCTTGACCTGTTCGTTGGACGTGACGGCGCAGAAGACGATCTCCGTGAAGCCCTGCGACGGGAACATCCGGAAGCAGATCCCTCCGATCACGCGGCCGTCCTTGATCAGCGACAGAGTCTTGTGCTTCCTGTGTTGGGCAGGAGAGGCGGGAAATAAATATCGTTCTCCTCTGAAAACGGTCACTAACGCTCGAGTTTATAAGAGCCAGCAAAGTGTCACCACGATTTGCACCACGTTTTCATGATTTTTCAAAAATAGCAGAGATACAAGCTCATAGCGCGCCACTCGGTGGCGCGCTATGAGCTTGTAGATCTGCTATTTTTCAATAGTTAAAACATAATGCTTAGAACACCAAAGTGTCACAAGTGTCACAATATTTCAGTGGTTTTCAACCAGTGGTCCGGGGACCACCAGTGGTCCCTGAGAGGATTCCAGGTGGAATCCAGGCTAAACGATGGAAAGTTGCTTGCTCAAGAGTTAAAATATTCATCATGTGAATTAGTCCAAGTCTACACAACTAGAGGATGTAGAAGATTAATGGTCATTTTGATCTGTATGTTTGACTGATTTGTTTCCCAAATCCAACCTGGAATTGTGTTCAAAAACCAAAAGAAATCTTTAGTTTTTGGGGACTGTGGGGCTGAAATATCATTAAATGATGGTCCTCCGTGGCTCAAATGCTGAATAAATAGTGGGCCCTGGGATGAAAAAGTTTATTTCAAAGTGTGCCGGTGTGTGTGTGTGTGTGTGTGTGTGTGTGTGTGTGTGTGTGTGTGCGTGTGTGTGTGTGTGTGTGCTAGTGTTACTACTCAACGGGTCAAACACCAGCCTGGTGATGTACTCCTTGGGCATGCGGGGCAGCTGGTGCGAGAAGACGTTCTGCAGGCCCACCAGCCACATGAGGATGCGCTTGTTGGGCTTCTGGTTGAGCGAGTTCCCGATGACGTGGAACTCGATGACGCCGCGCCGCTCCTCCAGCCGGGCCGCCTCGTCCCGCGCCGAGTGGGCCGACAGCAGGCTGGTCTGGAGAGAGAGAGGGGGAGTGTTGATGTTTTATCTGTTGAAAAATAGCACATCTACAAGCTCATATCGCGCCACCGAGTGGCGCGATATGAGCTTGTAGTTCTGCTATTTTTGAAAAATTGTGAAAATGCGCTGCAAATCTCTGAATACATTATTTTGGAAGCAAACATTTTTAACGCAATTTTTTGCTTCTGGGGGATCCCTAGAACGACAGATGGGGGGGGTCTGCAGCCAAATATGGATAATTCTGGTGGTCTTTGGCTTGAAATATGTTAGCATCACTGACACACAGGAACACAGATTTTTCAGAAAAACTAGAATCTAGTGTCAGAAACTATAGAATCTAGTGTCAAAAACTCGATTCTAGCGTCAGAAACTATAATTTAGTGTCGGAGTGTCTAGTGTCGGAAACTACTGTACAATCTAGCGTCAAAATGTAGAATGTTGCTGCAGCTGTAATCTGGTGTAAGAAACTACTATATAATCTGGTCAGAAACTCGAATCGAGGGTCAGGACACAATGGGTTAACTGGCAACTGTCAGACAGCGCAACGCTTTTTGGGTGACTGAAATGTTTATATTATTTTGGTGTGTGTATGCAGTAATGCTACAGCCAGGGAGCCACTAGGGATGTGTTCTGGAGCCGCATGCGGCTCCTGAGCCGCAGGTTGCTGACCCCTGCTCTATGGTGTACTGTACCTGTGGAATATCACTAGCATGTCCAGCTGTGTGCTGTGTGAGTGTGTACTGTACCTCTGGAATGGCAGCGGGGTCGGCCATGGTGGACATGACTTCATTGATGAGGTCCATGGGGATGTCTCCCACCACCCTGGGCCTCTTGTTCTCCTCCTGGGAGACAGCTGGCTCCGTCAGCTTACGCTTCTCCCCAACTACGCACACGCACGCACGCACGCACACACACACACACGCGCGCGTCAGTTTCGTACACAGCTAAATGATGGACAGCTGTTAACCAAATGTAACTCCTGAGATCGTAAATTGAAACCAAATGGACCCGTGAGGGTCCATTTGGTTTCAGTTTACGCTCTCAAGAGTTAAATTAGATTTAAACATCTGAATTACTTAACGCAAGAATCTACACGATTAAAAAATGTAGAAAGATTATTTAGGCCAACATTTTGCCAGTTATTTCTCCTAATTTGTGGACACAAATTCTTTTGATTTTTGAATTTTTTGAATAAATAGTGGGCCCCTGGTATGAAAAAGGTTGAAAACCAATGCAATAGAAAAAGCACAAAATCAATAGCTGCGTCAATGAAATGAACAATCTCGGCAACCTGGGTAGGATGTCAGATTTGATTCAAAGCACTCAAAACACAAGAAAAACAATATGGCTAAAAGCACTGACCGTATACTGTACAAATCAACAGAATCTGCATTTTATTCCACAGTGAGATTTACAATGGGTCGTGCATATACTGATTCTGAAGCAGATCTGGTTTTGGAACTTGTCTGTGTGGAAACCATGTCGTTTTGGAACGGGTACAGCCAATGGCAATATTCCAGCAAAGCTTGGCTGACAGACAGCGCCGGAACGTTCCTAAAAATGGATTTTTATAAATAACTAAAAGCAAACCCCTGATTCCTCCTCGACTGCTAGACCTGGTAGACCAGTTTTCTTTTTGTAGCCGTCAGGGGGGAGTACCTACCTACACTTGGGCTTGGTTCAAGTATACAGAGGATATCGTATTGCATATCACTCATATTGCATATAGCTGAGACCAGATTCCAGAAATGTATTCTAAAACCACAGGTTTTCTGGAAAGATTGTGTGTTTCTATGTCAAGGTTTCATGCAAAGGACCCCGTAGAATTATCTGTACTTGGACCACCCCTATGTCAAAAAATATCTATCTTCAACCGCTTATCTGTGATCGTGTTGCTGGGGTGACAGCTTCACCAGAGCTCCAGATATTCTCCAATCTTTTAGTTCTATGGACAAATAGTTTAGCTTTTTTTGTTCTAGGGGGAACAATTAAGTTCCATCTGCAACATTTTAGTTCCCAGGACAAAATGTTTGTTCCAAGGAAAAGTTTTTAGTCCAGAGACAAAGTTTTAGTCCAGGAACAAATTTTTAGCCCAGGGACAAAGCTTTAGTCCAGGACCAAATTTTTAGTCCAGGAACAAGGTTCACGCTCCTGGAACAATGTCCCAGGAGCGTGAACATTTTGTTCTAGGTGGAACAATTAAGTTCCATCGGCAAGATTTTATTTCCCAGGACAAAATGTTTTTAGTCCAGAGACAAAGTTTTAGTCCAGGACCAAATTTTTAGTCCAGGAACAAGGTTTTAGTCCAGGAGCGTGAACATTTTGTTCTAGGGGGAACAATTAAGTTCCATCGGCAAGATTTTAGTTCCCAGGACAAAATGTTTGTTCCAAGGACATGTTTTTAGTCCAGAGACAAAGTTTTAGTCCAGGAACAAGGTTTTAGTCCAGGAGCAAATTTTTAGTCCAGGGACAAGGTTTTAGTCCAGGAACATTTTTTTAGTCCAGGAACAAGGTTTTAGTCCAGGAACATTTTTTTAGTCCAGGGACAAGGTTTTAGTCCAGGAACATTTTTTTAGTCCAGGGACAAGGTTTTAGTCCAGGAACAAATTTTTAGTCTAGGGACAAGGTTTTAGTCCAGGAACATTTTTTTAGTGCCAGGGACCTCCACGGAGGTCCCTGGAGGGGGCAGTGGGGGGTAGGAGTGGGGGTCCTACCTGGGCTTGCCTCCACCACAGAGGCGGTCTTCCTGGCAGGGCTGACGCTGCCCGCCGTGCCGCAGCTGGACGGGTGGTCCAACACTGACACGGGACTGGTGCTGTAGTATAGCGGCGGCCTGGCCACCGGGGGCGCACTGATCACTGAACAGAGAGAAAGCAACACAAACAAACAGGTGACGCTTTAAGCCCTTTTTTTGTCGTCCATGATTATTTGAGTCGTGCGAAGCACTACTCCATTAAGTGGTAAGCTGTCTGTCTGGTGTGTGTCAACCTGTGTTCTAGCACGTTACCCTGGCAACGGAGCAGAAATATGCATGACATTAGTGCCCTGTGCAGTCTACTACAGGCATGAGTATATGAAGGAGACTGCATTCACTATATCACATTAACATAACAGTATCAGTATAGACCTGCGCAGTGACGTCACCGCCCCTGTTCCAGAATTGGATTCCCCATTAATTTTTCTCATGGACTTTTTGAAAATAATTTATATAAAGACGATTACGCCGTGGTCAAAGCCAAATTGGGTATCAGGATGACACACAATCTTTTTGGACAACCAAATAATTTCTAAGATGAAAAAACACGAAACATGTTTTTTACTTCTTTCTACTGTAATTAGATATTGCATGATAATAATGTGTGTTGTTATGATTTGTCACGACCCGAGTTGGCTTTGTCTGCGGCGCAAACGTGTTTTTATTAAGCATTTTCGAAAAGTCAATGAGGAAAATGGATGAGGATTCCATTTCTGGAACAGGGGTGGTGACGTCCTTTATGGATACAATTGTATCCATAAAGGTGAATGACAAGACAAAAACATATGCCTACTTTTGACCCAAAAATATGTTGGATATGAGAAGCCGTCCCCCCACGCCCCCCCTCCACTACACCCCTAGCTCACATACCTGTGTGGATGGGGATCTGTCCCCCGGTGGAGCCCACTGAGAAGTCCTGGCTCCAGATGGGTGAACTGTGGCTGTACACCTCCTCCTCCAGCATGGACAGGAACCTGACAGGAACACAACGTCACGTTAGGCTTGTTTCAATTAACAACAACGTTCGCAGTATTGCAACGTCTACATTAGATCGTCTGTCTATGCGCAACACCAACATCTGACAAGTAGCAACAAAACTGCCTTACTAATACGACAAAAAAAAATCTTTTGTACTTGTCCTAACTAAAAAAAAACAAAAACAAAAAAAAGTGCCTTAAAAATGTATTTGTACAATGTACAACTACTCGTATTAACTTTAGAAAGTGTTGCATTACATATGTAATACATATATATATTTTTTTTATTAGAATATGTATTCCATAATTCCATAGGGCTAGACCACACATGAACATATGACATCATCAACTTGCGACAGGAGCAGCTCCTATTGAGAGAAGGATTTGCCATTTATGAAAAGATAAGATATTTAAGCTGTTTTTTATTCAAACATTTTGGTTATAGAGGGCAAGCAGTGGCGGCCGGTCAATAGGGGCGCTAGTGCGCCGCACCACCATGCAATACCCCACGAATAAAACATGAATAAGAATGACGGAGAAATGAAATCTGCAGCTTGTCATTTTCTTTAAATGAGCAATCCATCATGGCAAATTGTATGTAATATGAGTAACCAAAGCCCACTGTAACCACAAAGTGATTAAAAGTTGTAATATGCTGCCATGAAATGTCAAAAGTTGTTTACGTTGTAGAACGTTGCTGAACACAACTCCACCACAGATAGTACACAAGCATGAATGAAGAGATATGGGGCCAGCTAAATTCAACTATACAGTAGTTGAATTCATTTCGATAATGAAATAACAAGACAAAGAGAACTATGTTGAATCAATGCAGAAAACACCAATTGGATGCAGAACACTACAGGATTTTTTTCTAAACTAAAGAGCTGGGAGCAGATAAATGTAATCATCACACAAAAATCCAAGGACAGAGGAGGAGAGTATCCTACACCAGTAGCCTACCCAGGAGGTCCAGGACCTTCTCAAAGAGCTGGTAAGAAGGATTGACTGACAGCATCCATTCACACCAACTCATTGTTTTGCTAAATAAATGCCTTCCATTGAATGTGATGATACCTGGTACATATTCTTGATTTTTTTTCCCCATTATTATTATTATTCATTTTTTCCATAGAGGAAAAGTCACCAGCCGCCGCTGAGGGCAAGTATAACATTTTAAGGCATTGTCTTATTCGCCAGGGATCCCTTAGTGTAACTGAACGGGGTGTTCTAAGCATTATGTTTTAACTATTGAAAAATAGCAGATACAAGTATAGCATCTGGCATGAGCTTGTATCTCTGCTATTTTTGAAAAATCACACCCGTGGAAAGTGGATCTAAGCGGCACGATTCTCAAGAGGGTGTCTGCATGCTAACCGGCACGTTTTTTGCTGCCATTGTAACGGCACGGTTTTGATGTGGCAACTTGCTTGTTTCTTGTTATTGGCAACATGCAGATGCGGTTAGCTATGTTGAAGCAGACACAGCTGGTGAAAGGAAGTGCTTGCTACGCAGCACTTAAAAATCGTGATGTGGTGCAAATTTTGAATATTATGATTATTAGACAGGACAAAATGTTAAAGGGTAATTCCTTTAAAGGGTAACTCTCAGGAAAAATGGGTCTGATTTAACATGGTGAAATTCATCTTGATGATGTCATCAGATGTATTTCACCATGTTAATGATTTTTTCAGACCTCCATTTTTAGGAAATACAGAATTGGGGGAACTTTTTCTTATCATGTCCACACAACATTTTTAAGGGATATTAATGACATATTAAAATGTTGAAAATGCGTGGAATTCCCCCCTTGCTGCACAAGAGGCTGTGTAACTGCACGAGTAGCCTCGACACCCAGGCTTTCATTTTCGTTCGCCTTGCGCGAAAACGGAAAGCCTGGACTAACGCACGTTGGAAAGTGGCCTTCAAGTGGGAGTGAACCTTCCGGGGTGGGCGTCGCTCTAAATGATGTGACGTAGAACAGCAGTGGACGGGCGCGGGAGGGGCCGGGGATGACGACACGTTAGTGAGATCAAATCAGAGCGCAGCACTTCCGCCGTGTGGATCCCACGGCACCCCACCCCCCAAGGCCAAAATCATTGAGGGCTAGACCAGGCTACTGCACGAGTAGTAGTAGGGTGGTTATATTTTCTCGTACTTGGTGGGAAGTGTGTGAGGATGAGCGTGCGTTTCTCAGGTATATTTTCTCCTACTTGGGGAAGTGTGTGAGGATGAGCGTGCGTTTCTCAGGCATGTATATTTTCCCGTACTTGGGGAAGTGTGTGAGGATGAGCGTGCGTTTCTCAGGTATATTTTCTCGTACTTGGGGAAGTGTGTGAGGATGAGCGTGCGTTTCTCAGGTATATTTTCTCGTACTTGGGGAAGTGTGTGAGGATGAGCGTGCGTTTCTCAGGTATATTTTCTCGTACTTGGGGAAGTGTGTGAGGATGAGCGTGCGTTTCTCAGGTATGTATATTTTCTCGTACTTGGGGAAGTGTGTGAGGACGAGCGTGCGTTTCTCAGGCATGTATATTTTCTCGTACTTGGGGAAGTGCGTGAGGATGAGCGTGCGTTTCTCAGGCATGTATATTTTCTCGTACTTGGGGAAGTGCGTGAGGATGAGCGTGCGTTTCTCCGGAGGTAGCTTGTCCTTCTCCTGCCTGGCCTGCTCCAGCAGCTGCTTCCTCATGACGGTGAACACGGAGCGCAGCAGCGTCCGGCCGAAGATCTGCGTGGTGTCGTAGCGCGGCAGGCTGTCGCAGAACTGAGGCACGTTGCAGTAGCACAGCCACCTGTCGGGAAAGCAAAGAGTTTTAATGTTAAAGTACAGGACATTAGTCTGATTTTTTTTTTTTTTTTTTTTTTCAAAATAAAACCATGAGTCTTCCAATTGTCGCTGTAGGCCAGGGGTTTTCAAAAGGTGGTCCGGGGACCACCAGTGGTCCTTGAGAGGGTTCCAGGTGGTCCCCAGGCTAAATGATGGAAAGTTGGTTAACCAGATGTAACTCTTGAGAATGTAAAAATAAAACCAAATGGACCCTTGCGGGTCCATTTGGTTTCATTTTCACACTCTCAAGAGTTAAAATATTCATCTGAATTAGCACTATTTAATTAAGAAGTCTACACTGTTTTGTTCGCAAAAAACAGCCTGGAATTATGAACAAAACCAAAATAATTCTTTAGTTTTAGGTCTTTGGGGCTAAAATGTCATCAAATGGTGGTCCCTGGTGTCAAAAAGGTTGAAAACCCCTGCTCTAGGCGGTTAATGACAATTTAAAAAAAAAAAAGTCGTCATTTTTGGCTGGGAAAGGGTTCACATGTAGCAGCCTTGCTCCACACCGGTTGAGCGAGAAAGAATAAAACAATATTTTAAAAATAAATGAAAATAGTAAATGAAAAAGGACAGCCCTCACGCATTAGGAGAATATCAGTCACCAGGAAAAAAAACATGGTTAAAATGTGATATATGAGATATACTGTAAGTTATTATAGGAAGGGGGAAAGGCAGTTAAAATGAACATCAAATATCTAAATACTGAATGTAGTAACTAATAAACTGGGTGTTCATATGAGACTGAGTAGACCATAAAATGACCAAAGTTTTTTTTTTTTTTGAAAGTGAAATATCCCTTTAAGACAGGGGTTTTCAACAGGTGGTCCGGGGACCACCAGTAGTCCTTGAGAGGATTCCAGGTGGTCCCCAGCTAAATGATGGAAGTTGGTAACCAAATGAACCCTTGAAGATCTGTAACTCTTCAGAGCGTAAAATGATACCAAATGGACCCTTACAGGTCCATTTGGTATCATTTTACACTCTCAAGAGTTAAATTATAGTTAAACGTCTGAATTACTTAATTTGCGTAAGAATCTACACAATTAGAAAATGTAGATGAATTGTTATTTTGACCAACGTTTGCCAGTTATTTCTCTTAAATTTTGGACACAAACTTTAAAATCCTTAGTTTTGGGTGCAAGAGAGTAACCTCAATATCAAATGGTGGTCCATGGCTCAAATGATGAATAAATAGTGGGCCCTGGTATGAAAAAAACGTTGAAAATCACTGCTTTAAGAAGATAGTCTGCATGAGGTGAAACTCCATAGATAAAACAATCCCCATGGTAGATTCACGAAGAAAAGTCTTCAGGGAATGAATCCACACAAAGGGAGATAATCCAATCAAATCATTAAGTGACAGCTGACAGGCTGTCATGTGGGGGGGGGGGGACAAAAGAACACATTTCCAAGCTACACTGTTGAAAATCTCTGACTTTACGGTGAATCGACACGTCATGTGACAAAGTTCAAATCAGGTCAGTGTCAAGTCAGTGTCTTGTCAAGGTTAGATCTAGGGACATTTCCATTACGGGGCATGGTGCTCTGATGAATGATTCAGAAATTTTACAGATAATGGCTTCCTTGTAATGTAACAAACAGGCCTTAAAACATTATAGCTGCTCTCTATAATAAAAAATAAAATAGAAATAAAAGCACCCTACATATTTTATTTCTTTCATAAATAAGAGAATCTTTCACTCAGTGAGGGACTCCTCTTGTCACAGATTGATGATGTCATACGTCCATGTGTGTCCCAGGCTTATTAAATTATGAATTATGGAATGTACTTGCTAATAAAAATATGAAAATAAAAATCTTTGGAACTATTAATTTACTAGAGTTTTTTTTATTAGCATATCCATTACATAATTCCTAAATTCCATAGGGCTAGACTACACGTTACACATGCAACAGGGGCAGTGCCTATTGAGTGAACGAAAAAAAAAAAATATGTACAGTATTTTTATTCTGTAATTTTAACTTTAAAATAACGTTTTAACATAAAGGGCAAGTATAATATATAGCCAGGGATCCTTGTCCTGGTATTTTAGTCTTTCACTCAAATTAAATGCTAATTTCCAAATTGTTCTGACCAATCATTCATGCTTTCAGGTTATCGTTCTGTTGGTGAAACATGCAATACCATTATAAGTCACTAGAGGGCATCAATGATCAAGAGAACGAAGGTATTCAAGTAGGAAAGCAGATATATACCTCTACAATCCTCGTTTTATGTTGAAAAAAGTCAGATTTGATTCAAGTGTTTGGTTCAAGTGTTAACTACCCAAACATGTCTAGTGTGAAATCGTTTAAATTCCATAGAAATGCTCTACCCCAGGGGTTTTCAACAGGTGGTCCGGGGACCACCAGTGGTCCTTGAGAGGGTTCCAGGTGGTCCCCAGGCTAAATGATGGAAAGTTGGTTAACCAGATGTAACTCTTGAGAATGTAAAAATGAAACCAAATGGACCCTTGCGGGTCCATTTGGTTTCATTTTCACACCCTCAAGAGTTAAAATATCCATCATCTGAAGCACTAATTTAATACTGAAGTCTACACTGTTTTGTTTGCCCTGAATTGTGAACAAAACCAAAATAATTCTTTAGTTTTTGGTCTTTGGGGTGAAAATGTAATCAAATGGTGGCTCCGTGGCTCAAATCCTGAATAAATGGTGGTCCCCGAGATTGAAAAAAGGTTGAAACCCCCTGCTCTACCTGGTGTAGTTGATCTTGTATCCCACAGCGTCATCAGTGGGCGCTCGCTGCCGCCGCTGGGACGGCGTCTCCAGCTGCCAGTAGTTGATCTGGTTCAGGAACATCTTGGCCAGCTCCACGATGGTCTGGCGCTCCTTAGACGGCAGGTGGCTGAACTTGTACTGGACAAAGTTGTTCACCCCCTGGTTTGGGTCAGAACAGTAGGGAGAAGTGAAAGGCAATGAACTGTGAGGGGAATATCACGCTTTGCTGTTATTATGAGAAGAAGTTCTGAACTGGCCCTACATACTGTAAGTTCGGAAACCTAACTATTTGGGAATACGTTTTTCCACCTTAATAATAGCATTTGGTGTTGTTTCATATATCATTTTAATTGTTGATTACTCCCCTTTACAACAATGTATGGCGTGTAGAGATCGGACATTCCTGTAATGAGGAATGCTGCTAAACGTGTGGTCTGCACCCTCCAAAAACTTGGGGGGTGGCAAATTCAACCTTGCTTTGATTTGAAGATGTGGGGAGATAAACAGCATGAACAAAGTCAAGAAAGTGACAGGACCACATGCTCATGTGCCTGGCACACACCTGTGACTGAGTGGCACACACCTGTGACTGAGTGGCACACACCTGTGACTGAGTGGCACACACCTGAGACTGAGTGGCACACACCTGTGACTGAGTGGCACACACACCTGTGACTGAGTGGCACACACAACTGTGACTGAGTGGCACACACCTGTGACTGAGTGGCACACACACCTGTGACTGAGTGGCACACACCTGAGACTGAGTGGCACACACCTGTGACTGAGTGGCACACTCCTGTGACTGAGTGGCACACACCTGTGACTGAGTGGCACACACACCTGTGACTGAGTGGCACACACACCTGTGACTGAGTGGCACACACACCTGTGACTGAGTGGCACACACCTGTGACTGAGTGGCACACACCTGTGACTGAGTGGCACACACACCTGTGACTGAGTGGCACACACCTGTGACTGAGTGGCACACACCTGTGACTGAGTGGCGCACACACACCTGTGACTGAGTGGCACACACCTGTGACTGAGTGGCACACACAATTGTGACTGAGTGGCACACACCTGTGACTGAGTGGCACACACACCTGAGACTGAGTGGCACACACCTGTGACTGAGTGGCACACACCTGTGACTGAGTGGCACACACAACTGTGACTGAGTGGCACACACCTGTGACTGAGTGGCACACACACCTGTGACTGAATACTCCTGCCAGCACTTCAAAACAACAGTGAACGCCAAGAGAAAAACATTTCATTTTGCCACACTTTTTGAGGGTACAGCCCACATGTTTAGCAGTGTGACTCGTTCCTGGAATGTAGGATCTTTACACGCCATTCCCTGTTGTAAAGGTGACTAAAAAACAATTAAAATGACTTGAGACACAGTACAAATTGATATTACTAAGGTGAAGACAATAATTTCCAAAATTTGGTTTCCGAATGCAGTTATTTAAATGTGTGTGGATCTGATGTCGCCTGTGGATTTAGTTGACAAAAACATTACCTGTTCTATGCTGGGTTTCTCAAAGGGAGGACTCTCCTGTGCTTCTAACGTGGGTTTACCCATCTGTAGGATGGACTTTCTCAGCAGCTGGACGACCAAAACAGAAGAGAAGCAATCGGGTGAGCGGCACATCACGTAACGAGCACATTGGAAAAGAAGCGTTTGATTAGGTGGCCCAAAAAATGATTTGCGAGATGAATGTTCGTTCGGCATAATTTGCAGGGTAAAAAAAGTAACGCACATCCTCCATTGGTGCTGACTCTGAGCCAATAGCGTAGAAACGGTAAACATAAAAAGAAAACAGGGCATCACAACTCACTTTAAGATGCTCCACAAAAACTGACAGGCAGGAAAAAAAACATTTTTTATGCCTGCCTGTCAGGTGCCAAATACAAGTTTTTCTTAATGTGAGTTGGGAGCCCCTGGTCTGCTGACGTTGTTAGTAAATCCCAACAGGGCTATGAATAGACAATAGCAGTGGTTTTCAACCAGTGGTCCTGGGACCAGCAGTGGTCCTTCAGATGGTTCCAGGTGGTCCCCAGCTAAGTTGGTTAACCAGATGAAAAGTTGGTTAACTAGATGTAACTCTCGTCTCGAGAGCGTAAAAATAAAAACAAGAGTTAAAATATTAATCATCTGAATTAGGCCATGATTACCCCAATGATAATGGTCATTTTGATCTGTATGTTTGCCTGTTTTGTTTCCTAAATCCATATTGTGGACAAAAATCTTTAGTTTTAGAAATCTTTAGTTTTGGGGGTCTGTGGGGCTAAAATGTCCTCATATGGTGGTCCGTGGTTCAAATGCTGAATAAATAGTGGGCCCAGGTATTAAAAAGGTTGAAAACCACTGGACTATAATATTGTCCGGACCGGGACAGTTCCTTGACAATCAATTAAATGTGTCGATTTCTCATTGGCTTACTGTATAAATAAGGCTTTGGTTATTACGGATTGGTTACAAAGTAATTATCACCACCACATTCATCACTGCCCTGCCTAATCCAATGTCAGGCAGGTTGATGCACTGTGCACTGTTTAATGGTGATTACGTTTAGCAGGGGCGGATCTAGGCATGGGCATGGGGGGCAATGCCCCCCTAAATGCCCTGACTGCCCCACCAAACACGATGGCATGCAAAACAACACAAGATATTTCAAATTAAAGTGCGTGTATTTAAAATGATTTGAAACCCTAGTACTGCTACCAACTAACTACAGCTGTGTCACCACTAAACCAACAGCATTTCATCATTGAAAACAGAAAACTCTCTGAGTCAGACCTTTAGCTTCATGCATGCTGCGTGTCTGTTGCAACTTCAACAACAACTGATGTTATTATTGATGCTTTACTTTCCTAATAAAAGTCCTGTAACTGAAAATGGTATGGGTGCGGCTTCATCGCCTGTGGCACGAAGCGAGACAGGCGATGGCCCATTTTTTCCCCACCCCCCAATTGGGAAATTGGGGGGGTGTGGCGGATGCTCTTACTTTGAAGAGTGAGAAGTAGACCTGTTTAGTGTAGACTTGTTTAGTGTTTAGTGTCGGGGGTGGCGGATGCTCTTACTTTGAAGAGTGAGAAGTAGACTTGTTTGGTGTCGGCGTCCTCCTCCTTGTGCACACACGTGTAGAGGTATTCCACGTCCAGGACGATGCCCAGCAGTCGGTTCATCTCCTCCTCCGACACGTTCTCCAGGTGCGTGACGTGGTCGCCTGTGTCCAAAAAGATGACGTCAATCACGGCTAAGCATAACATGTGATCCTCTCCACCAATAGCTTTCCTATATGATAAAACATTGTTTTTAAAAATAAATGTCACACAGACATTTTTCCACTGCATAGACTAGAGCATGCCTTGTTGATGGATTTGGAAGAGATTTTGAACGTCTGGTTCCAAAACCAGTTCCAGAACCAGTATTTAATGCACTACAGCAGTGGGTTTTCAACCAGTGGTCCTTGAGAGGGTTGCAGGTGGTCCCCAGCTAAGTTGGTTAACCAGATGAAAGGTTGGGTAGCCACATGTAACTCTTCATCATCTAAATGAGCACCACTTAATTAAGACATCTAGACAATTGGAGAATGTAGAACATTAATGGTCATTTTTGATTTGCTGTATTTTTGCCTGTTTTCTTTGCGGAAATACAATGCTGGAATAATGCTGGAATTGTGGACAAAAGCCAAAGAAATGTTTAGTTTTTGTGGGGTCTGTGGGCCTGTGGGGTGAAAATGTCGTCAAATGGGGGTCCGTGGCTCAAATCCTGAATAAATAGTGGGCCCTGGTACCAGAAAGGTTGAAAACCACTGTGGTACAGTGAAGGAACAGCCAGATACAGTATCTTTAGTGGAGTACTGTGGGTCACGATGTACAGAACAGAATGCTTCAGGTCAGACTGGCCTTTTCTTGGCTCAAACTCTGGCTGCACGAGACACAGCTCAGAGGGAAGGAACTTCCCCTGACCTCTGGCTAGTATTGATATGATGTGTGGTAATAACCAGAGCCGTAGAGTACAGACATAGTTGTGCACTTCCATGGGTCCAGTCTAATGGCAGCTCTTCTACCTGTTCTATTGTGCATGTTGACAAGTACCGGTACTGGCCTGAAATTAGGCAGAAATGCGCTGGACTCAGGCAGCAGCCCAGCTTTAATGACCTTAAATTCCTTTATATTGTTGCGTAGTAATAATAGTATAGCAAATACATTTTTTAAATAAATAAACAAACAAAATAACAAATAAATGTCTGTATCTAATTTCATGGAAAATAGAATCCATTCAGGGGTTGATACTAAGATCTCCGAGGTAGTTAGATTCTACTTGCCCTCAGGTCATGGTCACTTGCCCCCCAAAATATATCGTAAATTTTACATAAGTTTACTTTCTACTTGGCTGCTTCAAACATTTCCTTTCGCAGTCGAAGACTGTTTGTTTAAGTCACAATCATCTACAATAAAATATTCAACTTGTAAATCAGTGGTTCCCGCAGTGGTTCCCATAGTGGTTATGGACTCAGGGGTCCATGCCCCCAGTAAAATGATAGTTTGGAACCACCTTCAAGACAAATACTGTATATCTTGTGTTGTGTTATAGCGCACTAAGTTGCCCGATCGGGCAACCAGGTAGCAGTCTTCACTTGCCCGACCATTTTTTTTTACTTGCCCCGGGCAAGCGGGCAAGTGTTAGTGTCAAGCCTGCCATTTCTCTGTTGTTTCTTCAAACATCAGAGGCTACCGGTATATCCCCACAATGTTACAGCACAACAGGAAACAACATGCACACATACTCTCTGGGCACTCATGACAGAATGGTGATGTCTGTGATATTTTCATTCCATTCATGCACTTTTCTATTGCCCTACAGTGTGCATGTTCATCGGAGGGGATGCACTGACTGCGCTAGTGTAGGAACGACCACATTGCTTCGCCAATGTGGTCACCTGACCAAAAAAGGAAGCCACAGGAAATAAAATAAGGGATAGCGCATTTTACTTGAAGATTCATCAAATAACCATGAATGACGATTTACGATGAGTTTTAGTAGAGCTGGCAGTCGATTAAAATATTTTAACATAATATAATATATTGCCCATATAGCTAATCTTTGATTAATCGCATATTTTTGTTATCGTTTTAAATGTACCTTAAATGAGAGGTTTTTCATATAAAGGTCCATTATTTTTCTGCATTTGAGTCACAGACCACCAATTGATGACATTTATTTAAACTTCAAGACCTAAACTAAAGAATTTGTCCACATTTCCAAACTCTATTGATGTTGTTACCATTGGGAGCGAACATGCACATTTTGTAGAATATTCAACATTCTTTAATTGGGTAGACTCACTTTAAATTAACTTAAGTAATGCAAATGTTTAACAATTATTCACCTGCATTTGGTGAAATTGAACCAAATGGACCCACTTGGCTTTTGTTTTTACTGTGAGTTAATCGCGCACTAAATAAATTAATCAAGTTAACTCATGGCTGAGTTAACTCACGGTTAACTAGTTAATGCTGACAGCCTTAGCTTTTAGCACATCCAGCTCAGTTTCATAGTACCATCCTACCACCGTCTTGTCTTGCTATTGCCTACCTAATCCCTCTCCTATCTTCTTATCAAACTCATACTTTCATCCCATATTCTACTAGGGATGTCCCGAAACCACTTTTTCATTTCCGGTCCCGATACCACAATTTTTGTGTTAGCCGATACCGATACCAAATACCGATACCAGAGACGAATATACATAATAACATACAAAAGAAAAAAATACCTTTATATGAAGTCAGCAAACTGGGAATCCTCTCTCAAATGTGCACTTTGGAAACTCCAAAGCAAACTCCACATGACCCAACATTTTACTTGTGGTGTCATGGTGTCAACCCCTTACCCCTATGTCTGATCACTGGTTAGGCATATCTGCCAATATATAACCTGATAATGACAAATAGGGCCAATACTGATACTTTTCTGATACCCATACAGTATTTGCCGACACCGATATGACAAAAAAGGGACAAAAAGAGCCAATGCAATACTTGTGTATCGGTATCGGGACACCACTATATTCCAGGGGTTGACACTAAGGTCTCCGAGGCACCGATGGGCAAGTGCAAGTCAGGTTCTACTTGCCCTCAGGTCATGGTCACTTGCCCCCCAAAAATATATTGTAAATTTTGCATTTAAGTTTACTTCCATGGGTGCTTTAAACCAGGGGTTTTCAACAGGTGGTCCAGGGACCAACAGTGGTCCCTGAGAGGGTTCCAGGTGGTCCCCAGTTAAGTTTGTTAACCAGATGTAACTCTTGAGAACGTAAAAATGAAACCAAATGGACCCTTGCGGGTGCATTTGGTTTCATTTCTACACTCTCAAGAGTTAAAATTCATCATCTTAATTAGCGCAGGTCGACACAACTAGAGAATGTAGAAGATTCGGTCATTTTGATGTGTATGTTAATTTGGCTGTTTTGTTTCCCAAATCCAGTTTTTCAAGTTGCACACTTGCAACCAGGTAGCAGTCTTCACTTGCCCCACCATTTTTTTTACTTGCCCCGGGCAAGCGGGCATGTGCTAGTGTCAAGCCATATGTCAAAGTCAAGGCCCGCGGGCCGGATCCGGCCCGCGAGATGATTTAATCCGGCCCCAGGCTTGTAGAGCAAAAATGTCTGAGTCTATCAAAAAAAAAAGTAAGTCTCTAGCACGTTCCTATCAAAAGTTATGATCGTTTAAAGAAATGCCTTTGAGCTCTCTTCTGAACGGCATGGAATGCATGTTGTCCAGCAGGGGGAGTCGTTTACCCAGGCTAGGCTGCTTTTGCTGCAAAGTGAGAACTATACTTCAGCAGTACAAGGGTGTGTAACCGAGAGAACTATACTTCAGCAGTACAAGGGTGTGTAACCGAGAGAACTATACTTCAGCAGTACAAGGGTGGATAACCGAGAACTATACTTCAGCAGTACATGGGTGTATAACCGAGAACTATACTTCAGCAGTACAAGGGTGGATAAGCGAGAACTATACTTAGTTAACTACACATACTTAATTAAATTTAGTATTTGAAATTTAAATGCTATTTTCGTATGGTTTATTGATGCTCTGTAAATAAAAATAGCAAATGTCTTAATCTAGGCTACAAGTATAAAACCAATAATGTAAAGTCATTAATATATATTAATAGCTATTCTTAATAATAAATATGACTTGTGTGATATACTGTATAGAAGTAATGGCTGTGTACGTAAACATGCGTGTGCCACGCATGCTTGCGGTCTGCGACTGGTTGCACCGCGGCGCTCCGGCCCCTATGAAGTCACATTAAGTCCAATGCGGCCCCCACCCCAAATGACTTTGACACCACTGTGCTAGTGTCAAGCCCTGTATTCTAGCCATCAGGTGGACGTACCCAGAGTGTGTGAGCAGCTTCGACAGGGCTCCTGCAGGTTGACGGCGTTGGACTGCTGGTCGGTCCGCGGGGGCGTCGGAGGAGGGTTCTGGCTCTTCCAGCCGTTGCACTTACAGGCTCCTTCGGCCTGCACCGGGGAAGAAGAGTTTTAAAAAAAAAAATCAGGTGCTGACTCGTTCCTGAGCTATAACTACGTAGGTACAAAACATACAGATCAACATGACCATCAATCTTCTAGTTGTGTAGACCTGGGCTAATTCAGACAATGAATATTTTAACTCTTGAGAGTGTAAGCATGAAACCAAATGGACCCGCCAGGGTCCATTTGGTTTCATGTTTACGCTGTCAAGAGTTACATCTGGTTGACCAACTTTTCATCTGGTTACCCAACTTAGCTGGGTGCCACCTGGAACCCTCTCAAGGACCACTGGTTGAAAACCACTGCTTCAATTTAAAACATTACACTTGACTCCTATGACTAAAATAAAAAAGCAAAAGCAGCTTAAATATTTTTATTTCATTCACAAATAGCAAATCTTTCTCTGGACTGCTGCTGTCGCAGGTTGATGATGTCACATGTGTGACATAGCTCTATGGAATTATGGAATGCATAATGATAGTAAAAAAACAACAACATAATACTTTCTAAAGTTGATGTGAGCATCAAAGTGCGGTGATATTATTAATATTTTCTAGTAGCATGTGCATTCCATATTATTCCATAGGTCTGGATCACACGAGAACATGATGTGACATCATCAACATGCGACGAGAGCAGTCCCTATTGGGTGAGAGAAATAAAATAAAAAAATACTTAAGGTCCTTTTATTTGTATTTTTGAGTTCTAGAAAACAAGTATAATGTTTTGAAGCAAATTTGTCATATTAGCGGATCCTTTTAAAATAAAAAAAATCCACCGTAGACATGTTGTGAAGTACTTCCAGTCAAGAATTTACTTACAGTTGATTTATTTTCAAAGTTGGAGTTTGGAAGCACTCCTTGTATGTGTATCACTCAGGAGTCCTGCTTACCACCTGTGCACATAATGCAGGAAGTGGCTTCACCGATAACGAGCGCTCCCAAACTCTGACACAAAATAACTCATGCATGGAATTTCTTGGCATAAGTGTGTTTACAGTGCGGTTTTGTGCAACACACACAGATAGGATAATACAAGCTTTTCATACAGTTGCAAAGTTATTGAATTTGACATTTGTTTAATAGCCTACAATTAGATAAGACTTTACTAATTGTTGGCAAGATGGCCGTAGTCTGAATATCGTCTCTATTTATTAAAGAAATACAATAATAATGTAGCCTGGGTACCAGACTGATAACGTTGAAGTTCAAGTTCAAATTCAACTTCAACGCAACGTTAACATTCATAATTATGTTAAAAGGATCCCTGGCTAATAAGATAAACATCGCTTAAAACATTATACTTTCCCTATATAACTAAAATAAACAAATAAAAACACCAATGGCATCTTATTTCTTTCATAAATAGAGAATATTTCACTGAACTGCTCCTGGCGCAGGATGATGATGTCACATGTCCATGCGTGATCTAGCTCTATGGGATATATGGATGAACATGCTCATGTGACATCATCATCCTGTGACCGGAGCACCTCCTATTGAGTGAAAGATTCTCTATTTATGAAAGAAATAAAGTATTGAAGGTGTTTTTATCTGCATGTTTTAGTAATAGAAGGCAAGTATAGTGTTTTAAGGCATATTTGTCTTATTAGACAGGGATCCTTTTAAATGTGTATGTTACCAATGGCAATGAGTGTGGTTCCATAATGGCGTTTTTCATTTTTATTGTTTAACTGTATAAGTATAGAGTTTTTAATGTTAGCCAGCCAAGTCAGGGCTCCTGTAAAGGCGAATTCCACCCATTTTCAACTTTTTTTCTGAGAGCGTACAAATGCAACCAAATGAACCCTAACGGGTTCAGAATCGTCTAAAGAAATCCATTAACATGGTGAAAATACATCTTGGAGATGTCATCGAGATGTTTCACCATGTTTTCTTCAGACTTCCATTTCTTGGGAACACAGAATGGGGGAACTTTTTCAGGGCTTGACACTAACACTTGCCCGCTTGCCGGGGGAAAGTAAAAAAAAATGGTCGGGCAAGTGAACACTGCTACCTGGTTGCCCAATTGGGCAAGTATGCGACTTAGTGCGCTATAACACAAAACAAGATATATTTGTCTTGAATGTGGTCATTGGGGTCTGCCTCTGCGTCTTTCCCTGCTTTCTAGCTATCTCTCGCTCAGGTCCATTTGGTTCCAAACTATCATTTTGCTGGTGGTCACAGATACCTGAGTCCATGACCACATGTGGGAACCCCCTGATTTACACTGATTTACTGTAGCTGATTGTGACTTAAACAAGACAGTCTTCGACTGTGAAAGGAAATTTTTAAAGCACCCAAGTAGAAAGCAAACTTAAATACAAAATTTACAATATATTTTGGGGGGCAAGTGACCATGACCTGAGGGCAAGTAGAACTTAACTTGCACTTGCCCGATGGGCGAGTGCCTCGGGGGCCTTAGTGACAACCCCCTCTAAGGCAGGGGTTTTCAACAGGTGGTCCGGGGACCACCAGTGGTCCCTGAGAAGGTTCCAGGTGGTCCCCAGGTTAAAGGATGCAAAGTAGGTTAACCAAATGTAACTCTTGAGAGTGTAAAAATAAAACCAAATGGACCCGCAACATTTTTACACTCTCAAGAGTTAAAATATTCATCATCTGAATTAGCACCACTTAATTAAGAAGTTTACACTGTTTTTGTTGGCAAAATACAGCCTGGAATTGTGGACAAAACCAAAAGAATTCTTTAGTTTTAGGTCTTTGGTGTGAAAATGTCATCAAATATGGTGGTCTGTGGCTGAAATGCTGAAATAAACGGTGGTCCCTGGAGTCAAAAAGGTTGAAAACCCCTGGTCTAAGGTATATTAATGTCATATTACAGGGGTTTTCAACAGGTGGTCCGGGGACCACCAGTGGTCCCTGAGAGGGTTCCAGGTGGTCCCCAGGCTAAATGATGCAAAGTAGGTTAACCAGATGTAACTCTTGAGAATGTAAAAATGAAACCAAATGGACCCTTGCGGGTCCATTTGGTTTCATTTTTACACTCTCAAGAGTTAAAATATTCATCATCTGAATTAGCACCACTTAATTAAGAAGTCTACACTGTTTTGTTGGCAAAATCCAGCCTGGAATTGTGGACAAAACCAAAAAGAATCTTTAATTTTAGGTCTTTGGTGTGAAAATGTAATCAAATGGTGGTCCGTGGCTCAAATGCTGAATAAATGGTGGTCCCTGGTGTCAAAAAGGTTGAAAACCAATGTCATATTAGAATGTTGAACATGGGTCGAGTTCCCCTTTAAGGCCAGGCCCAGGCCTCCTCCCCCCGTAGGGGGGTGGGGCTCCGTGAGAGAGGGGCCTTGTCACTATCAGCTGGAGGGAAGCGAGCGAGCGGGGCCCTGTGCGTGCATGCGCCTAGAAACAACAACAAACTAACTCCGCCCCTCCTCCGGGCAGCTGTCACCCTGTCAAAACAAAGGCACCACCAACACCAACACCTCCCTCTCTCTCTCTGCAGAGAGAATGATCCCCTATGATCGTCACCAAAACAACAACAAACGCATTAAATGACACTTAATAGCACCGTGCAATCACTCCTGCAAGTGGAGAAGCGTCGGTTTTAATGCGGTTGTCGTCGTGCTACACTCTGCGTGACACAGCATAGAGGGATTGTGACAGAGCGCGCGGCCAAGAAAGACTACTGTTTACGTTGGCTCAGCGACCAACCAACCAACCAACCCCCCACACTGTAACAAACCCCTGATACAACGTAAATACACCCACTGGGGCGATGCGTGCATGATACAAACGTAAAAAAATGTATGCAAATATTACTAATTGGGGTAGATCGGGGGATATTTAACGATACTTTACATAAAAACCGGTCTTAAAATGCAAAAAAAGATAGGGAGAGAAGAGGGGGGAAAATGAAGTGCGGCAATCAATGGCTTCCTTGGCCGTGCTCTGCTGCTTTGCCCCCTTTTTTGCAAAAGAAAACAAAGTATTGCAACGCAAGCCCCCTTGCGAAATACGACACATTTCTATAAAGAACAAGTTTGTAAGAAGAAAGGGAAGGAAAATGCAAAAAAAATAATAATAAACGAACGTCGTTACGGGTGGCGGTTGATAGTTTTAGTTTAGAAGGCGTAAGAAGAACGTTACTTTGCAGGAGGAGGAATACACGCCTCTCGAGAGGGAGCGTAAAACGAAATCGTTTGGGTTCATTTTTGGAGATACATAATTTTTGTAATATTTTTTTAAATTATTATATTGCTATATTTCTAAGAAAATATGACGGGTTTATTATTAAAAAAACACAAGTTGGAAGAGGAGTGGGGGTTGACAAATCAAAAATAATAAATAATGGCACGTCACGGTGACGGATCGTGAGTTAAAGAAGACATTTAGAAGAACTGCACACGTACTTTGCAGGAGGAATAGACGCCGAGCTTCTCCAGCTTCTTGGGCCGAGGCGAGCCGCGGAGCGTCGCCTTGTTGAGCGCGATGCGCCGCGCCGCGGAGGGGCAGCCCTCCACGGCCGCCGCGGCCCCGCAGCCGCCCGGCCCGCCGCCGCCGCCTCCGGAGCCCTGCTGCTGCTCCGTGGTCGCCCCGGCTCCCGGAGCGGCCGGGACCGAGCCCGCGGCTCCGATGGCCGGGGAGCCTTGCTGAATCCCCCCGCCGCCGCCGCCGGCGGCGCTCTCTGCAGCAGCAGCAGCAGCAGCAGCTGAGGCCATGATCCTGGAGGATCCTCCGGGGGAGCGGAGGGGAGGAAAAAAGAATGGATGATGATGGTCCGATCTCCCCCCGGGATCGGGAGGGAGGAGGGCTCAGGGCAGGGGGGAGGAGGGGGGAGAGCCGGGGAATGGTCGGTGCTTCTTCTCGGTCTCTCTCTCTCTGGTGGTCCGGCTCTTTTTCTTATTCCACAACCGGAGGATCAGACATGGCCGCTCATCCTTAGTTTATTTATTTTTTTCTGTAGGCCCTCCGTTCCTCCACTAGGGGACTCAGTCGAAGTGGGATAGGCCCATCATCATCATCATCATCCATGATCCACTACCAGAGAGGTCACAAAACTGCACCAGTTTGTGGCAAAAAAAAAAAAAAAAAAAATCTCAAGGTCAAGTGGAGTCCGAAAGGTGTATTTCACTTAATTCGTTTTTTTATTATTTATTTTTGTTAACCTGATCGTATGAGGGGCTCCTCCTTGTCCCCGTGTGAACCGCACTTTAGAGTGTGTGCATATGCATATAGTTACTGCACAGCTTTACTGAGGCAGACTTTGTTTTGTTCCAAATCATTCAATCTTAAATCATGTTGCGTGTGGTATGATGAGCCTCAAGCTAAAAAATAAAATAAGATTTTATTTTGAAATATTTACAAATTTTCATAAGGCCTCAAAACCTCAATGAACATTGTGATTAATGACGAAGTTACTAAATGAGGCTTCATTTCATTCATAAAATGCAAAGAGAACATATTGAACAGATTCACAAGATGAATAAATAAGGGATTGATATACTCAGCTGATATCAGGCTGCAGCACTTTCTCTTGGAACGAACAATACAATAGTAGCCTATACCTAGAATCTTGTTCACAATGACAATAACAAATTTGTTTTTGTTTAGTAAAATGAAAACCAAGTTGTTATGAGCCGAGCAGTCCCGCCCCCTCGTAACATTACCCTTGTTCCAGAAATGGATTCCCCAAGAATTTTCCTCATTTTCAAATATATTTTATATAAAGATAATTACACCACACACAAAGCCAACTCGGGTCGTGACAAATCATGACAACACACAATCTTTTGGGACAATCAAATAATTTCTAAGAAGAAAATCGGAACAAAAAGTGTTCCATTTTGCCTTTTTTTCCCTTGCTAATTAGATATTGTATGACAATATTGTGTGTGTCGTCATGATTTGTCACCACCCGAGATGGCATTGTCCGCGACGTAAATCGTCTTTGTATAGATCATTTTCGAAAAGTCTATGACTATGAGGCAAAATGAATGGGGAAATCCTTTTCTGGAACGAGGGCGGCAGCACGAGAGGGGCGGGACTGCGAAGCTCTATTGCACGCTGACTGCTACAGTGTTGTTACTGCATGTATACACACACACGTGCAGTAACTTCTGCCCATGAGGCGTTTATACTTGTATTTTCTTGACCATGAAGGTCGCAGATGGTGTTATACCGAACTGTATGCATTGCAAAACGCTATTCAAATGAAGAGACAACAAATATTACCAGTTATATAAACATCTGTGTCCTTAGATGACATTTACGGGTCTTTTTTAACTGTGTTAAGTTATGGATGTCCTAATGTGTCACAGCAAATCAGAGTCAAACCGATTATGAAAATCTCAGAAGTCTTATGATCAAAATAATCCATTTCTTTGCTACGGCACACATCGATTGATCCTCGTTAAAGAGATCCGTGGCCTGTGGCCAGGGATTAAAGTAAAAAAAAATCTTGAGACTGAAAATGATCTTTTGCAAACAAGCACTGAGCTAATTAAATGACCCCTGTGAAATCCTCAGGACTGAAATCAGTACCCAGTACTGAGAACTTTAATCCTCGTTAAAGAGATCCGTGGCCTGCCGTTGTCGAGACGCAAACATCAAATCGAAATCCACAGTAATAACCAAACGACAGAGAGACACGCTCAGTCGTACAGTCATGGACATGAGTACAATAATATATGATCAAATTTATTTCAGTATTTATTTGGTCATTACATAACAGTACTGCAAAAATGCTTGCATTTTAAATGTTTCAGCTGTAAAAATTAAGTGTCCACAGCAACAACAGGAAAAAAAAGAGGAGGGGGTGGGGGCACAGAAATAAACATAAAACCAAGTACATAACGTGTTAACTGTTTCTTTTTTTTGTGCAATGTTCCTGCAACATTTCCGACAGACACCAACTCTACGATCTCTGGATGTTCACTTCTAGTTATACGAGTGTCCGAGTCGACTAGGCGCAGAGGAGCCTGATACTGTATCTATGAAGTAAAGACAATTGGGGGGAAGTGTGCGAAAAAAAGTGCAGTAAATGTAAAAAAAAAAAAAAAAAAAAGTTTGACATTGTTTTTGTTTTGTTTTGTTTTTCTGCTTTTTGAAAAAAGGTACAAGACATACCACCAAATAAATGCCATTTCATTTGTTAATAACAACTACATACATTTATAAAGACCACCACTGATTATAATTTAACAATTGTTTGAGGGAAGGGGGGAAAAAATAATAATAAAAAAGGAGAGAGATCAGCAACAAAATTCCAAACCCGGACCGAGGCAGTTTTTTTTCTTCTTCTTTCTGCAAACTGTACAGTTTTTTTTTCTTCTTATGATTATCTAGACAACGTCCCTATAGCAAGCATTAGTCCTGTCAAATGTAAAGTAAAAAGACTACATTGCAACACCCTATTTACAGTTTATTATTTATATATTTATATATATTTATATCACACTGGCTGTAATTAATGACCAAAGATATATTCATGAGCGTCATTAGTGCAAGGCATGAGAAAAACAAGAATGTGGTGGAGTTATTGTTGACCAGCTGTGTGTTTTTTTTTTTTTTTTTTTTTTTTTGTCATCTGTACAATAATGATAATGATGGTTGGGTTGTGACAGGTTTGAGGCTAGGCTAGGGAAAAAAATAACATAAACCCCTATCCACACTTTGGCTTGGGTACAGCTTTTTTCTGTTTTTTTGGCTCAGCTGTGACATAATTTCCTGTAAGTCCGCTATGCCACTGTGCTAATGTAACACAACCGCCTATTTTGGATATACCATATTTTTGTTCTGGTGTCCAACATAGTTTCTGTTTTGAGAGTTCCCAGATCAAGGTAGGAGGAGGGAACTTGTGAAGCTTTTCCCTGAAAGCTGTCCATCAACGGAAATTCCAAGCGGAACTTTGCATTCACCACCATTAAGAAAACAAACAAACAGGAACTGACATCATAGCTGAGCGGAAAAAACGCAAGCTATTCACAAGCCAAGTCTGGATACAGCGTTAATGTGTTTGTGGAAAATAATTAAAACTTAATAAACCTGGGTGAAAGTGGACGAAAACAAAAAGCGATATAGAAGCTTGCGACGTTGTCGCATCAACACGACACGTTGTGAGCTTGAAAACAGAGTTACACACGACAGTGTGGGTCGCGTTTGAGCGAATCTATGGATGGAATTCACCGTGTTTCACTTGTGTGTGCGCTAATTAGCTCCTCCCTGTTCCCAGTGAACCGCAGGGGTCGAAATAAATACTACCCTAGTTTCAGTTTGGGCTTTTGGGTGGCCTTCATTCAATCAGGAGCGGGACAGAGCCAGCCACCACCTATGTAAAGGCAATATAGGCAACTTTAGGGTGTACAACCTCTGCGTTTGTAAAGAGATTTGAATCTGACTCCACCTCACCTCCACGCTATTGGCTCATTGTGGAACCGCTGGAGACTGCAGTGCTGTGGTTGGCTAAAACGCCATGTCGTCACGAGCCAAAGGATTTGTTGACAACAACAAAAGTTCGGGAACCGTCTTGGAGGGTAAAGCAAGTGTCTTGTCTGGAGGGAAACTGCTGCAGCATCAAAGTAGAAGCGATGAAAGGGGGAGAAGGGCAAAAAAAAAATACAGCTATATTATATATACACGTTTTGATTTTTTGACTATAACGTTGCCTATAATACCTTCAAGACCAGATGAGTGCCCTGTCGGTCAAGATGAATGCTCAGCGCCCGCCAGTAGGTGGCAGCATTGGACCGTCCTCTCACAGCGAGTGCTCCAGTTCCAAGTGGTGTCTGGAGTCTGTAATCCTTTAGGAGTTTTGTTATTTAACATAGTTTTATTTGTTTTAACTGCAGCGCCCCCGATATTCGATGCCACAGACAGGCAGACAGACAGACACTCACTCACTCGATGGTATTTTCTACATGTGCAACTCCAAATCTACACTAACTCTTGAGCCTTGAGAGTGCAAATTGGACCATTTTTAGTTCAATTTGCACATTCACTCAAGAACATCACTTTGAGAATACAGCCATAGGCTGTGTATACAGCCAATAAAAAAAAGGCAACACGGTCTATAATGAGCCCACAAACTCCTTCACTCAGTATACTATTCACTCATAATGGCAGCGGTTTCCATTAGGACCAGGCAAACAAAATGCGAAACTGTTATAGGATATCGTTTCCTCCCCTCTAACAAAAAATGTATTTTATTGGTTGTGTCCAATGCCTAGAGTATCTATAAATGAGAGAGAGTAGCGACAGCCCCCGCTGCTACGGCTGAACGGCTATTGGCTGAAAAGCACACGTGACGCTGCCTATTGGCTGAAAAAGCACATGTTTGGAACCAACGTAACTAACATAGTTCCAAACAGACAACTCCGACTTGCATTGACAGCAGGACTCCAGTGCAGGCGCGAAGCGCAAGACGCGACATAAAAGTGTGTCGCCACTCTCTTTTTTTACAGTTCCTCTACCAATGCCCACGCCCACTCAAGTCTGATTGGAGGAAGGCTGCCCCCCTCTATCCTGATTGGTTGAAGGCGTTGCCATTCCAAAGCCCAAACTGAAACTAGTTTACTTTTTTTTTTATCCCTGCGGGTGGAAATGACAGAATATACCCTATAATGCAGGCGCTTTCTCGCTATACCAACACTCGTCTTTTGCCACTGGGTGTAAAAGAAATAAAAATAATGATAACCCCAAATAACCTGAAATAAAAGAAAAACAAAATAGCCTATCCTATCCCATCACATCACATTTTTCCACCCCACACAACCTAAAAAAAGGTAGTCTGCATAATCCACCGGGAAACCACGTCAGGAGACGAGAAGAAATGACCACGACCCGCACTAACACGGGCTGAGTCGAGGCGGTCGGAGACCATAGCGTTGGCCATTTAGACAGGGGATCAGGGTGCCCCTAGACCTTGCTGTGTGGGAGTTAGGGGGGGTTGCGTTATTGGTCCTTGCAGACAACTTGAAGTCACAGATTAAAATACTGTGACCGCCAGACATTGCACGATGCCACTAGGGAGAGGGGGGGACAGTTTAAAGGGGAATTCCATGCCAGAAGACTTTCTTTCCTTAATTTTGCAGTTGATTAAAAAAAAAAACGTGGTGTACAGTTTATGGCTGAACAGAAACCGAGAGATAATACCTCTCTCGGTACCTGAATACCTGAATAACAAATGGACCATTTCTTTTTTTTTTTTTTATGAAATCAACTGCAAATAAAAGTAAAATCTCCTTCAAAAGCAGGCACGAGCCCACAGAACCTTGTTGTGGGGGAATTGGAAGGGAAGGAACTATTAGGAGGAAGAGTGGGAGAGAGAGAGACGGGGGTGAAGTACTGTAGTAGTAGTAGTGCTACTTCGGTTTTATTTCATCCCTGCCTCATAGAACCGTAGTTACATACGTAACTTTCAGGTTTAGTCACTGGGGAGGAGAGGATGAGCAACAGATAAATCACTAGAAAGAAAGAGGGAGGGAGTGCGGGAGAAAGATGGAGAGAGAGAGAGAAGCGGCGGGCAAAAAGGCGCCGTTTTTCTTACTTTCTTTTTCCTCCGATCCGCGGATAAAAAGCGAGCGAGCTACGATACTCAGTTTCCTCCTTTCGCCCCCGTTGTCACTTCGCCCCTCTCTCTCAAAAACAACGTACGTTAATAATTCGCCTCCCTCTCTTCTCGTTTTCTTTCTCTGGAACAAGATAGATTTCTTTTCCGGCGCTACTGAAAGACAGAAGTAAAAAAAAAAAAAAAAAAAAAATTACTTTTTACTCTGAGGCCTCGTTAATTACACATGCACACATAATTCCAACATAGAAAAACCAAAACGAAAAACGAAACAAAATGTTAAAAAAAAGAAGAAGAGGAAGAAAAAAGACGGTAGGTTAGTAGTAGTGAAGACGCGGCGACAGAAGTCTTTCCGTTAAATGCCAGATAACGGATAACACAAACCCGCTTGGCGGAGGAGGGGGGGGTCCCTCTGCCTCTCGTATCTGCTCTTCATAACCGACACATGGTGATGAGTTGGGGGTAATAATAACAATTATCATGGAAGAGAGCCGCTGCTGCAGAGAGGCGACGAGGATGATGATGAGCGCTAGGTTCTCGATGATGAGCGACAGTAGAATCACGAGGAGGAGGAAGGAGAAGAAGTAGAAGTAGTCAGTGTCTGAAGGGTTTTGGGGGAGGGGAGGGGTTTCGAGGGCAACCATTTTGTCGTTTTTTCTTTCTTTTTTGTGCACGGCCAAGGCAAACGGTCGCGTTAGTTTTACTACTGTACTGGAAGGAGGAGGAGGAGGAGAGAGGAACGAAAGGGGACGCAGGGGTGCGGGCCGGCCGGTTGGTTCGTTCGTTGGTTGGGTCTTCACGTTTTGTTGTGTTTTTTTTCTTTTAGGTACTGCAGCAGGGGGCCTTGGCTGGTTGGGCGGCTTCCGTCAGGTCCACGCCCTGGTTCCGCCCGCTGTTGGAGCCCGCCGCCTGAGGCTCGCTCTTGGGCAGTCTCTTCGCTATAAATAGGGAAAAAAAAGCGGGCAGAAATTAACTTTTTGTTTGAAAAGAGTTATTCAGGGTTTGACTTGACAGTTTGTGATGTTGAATTTAGTCTCTTGCACCCAAAACTAAGAACTTTCACGTTTTTGTTCACAATTGGGAGACATAACTGGCAAAAAGTTGGTCAAAAAAACAATTATTCTCCATTTTCTAATTGTGTGGACTCTTGAAATTACGTAATTCAGAAGTTTAAATATAATTTAACTCTTGAGAGCGGTAAAATGAAACCAACTGGACCCTTAAGGGTCCATTTTGTTTCATTTTACCGCTCTCAAGAGTTACAGATCTATACATTTTAGGTTAACTTGAGTTAACCCATTTTCGACCTGGACATTGTAGATTCTACAAAACATTCTCTCTGAAAGAACATACTGAAAAGATTTGCGCTGCGTTTTCACGACCCCCCCACAAAAAAAAAAAAAAAAAAAACTGGGCCGTGAACACCTGCTATTTTTTCAATAAAAGTTAAAAACACCAACAAAAGTACAGTACAGAATGGTTTAAAAGAAGGGGAATTCAATCCATTTTCAAGATTTTTTTTTTTCCTGAGTGTGCAAATGGAACTACAATCATGGACCCGTTAGGGTTCATTTGGTTCCATTTGTACACTCTCAGAAAAAAAAAATTAACAAGGTGAAACACATTCCTGATGATGTCATCAAGTTGTGTTTCACCATGTTAATGATTTTTTCAGACCTCAATTTTTAGGAGGAAATGGGGGGGGACTTTTTTATAATGTCCACACAACATCTCTAAAGGTATATTAATGACATAGTCAATGTTGAAAATGGGTGGAATTCAGTACAAGGTTAAGTGTTAATTTCCTTTCATTTGCTGATTTATTTTGTTTGAGCGATTTTATCTATTTTTGACAAAAAGAAATATGGTGATTTATTTTTGCTCTATTTAGTATATTATATTCCTACTAGACGCCGAGAAATTATATCTGGCCACAATAGATCAGAGGATCTAGTGAATGTGACTTACTGGTGTCTAGTAGGACTATTGTAAAAAAAGAAATCGTCATAAAATGTTGTTTAAAAAAAGGATGTATTCAGGATGTTCGAATGCCTCTGTTCCTCATGTCAAAAACAGCTAAAATCGCTAAAACTAAAAGCAAACGAAAAGAAATTCACTTTCACCTTTCATTTTGTCTAATAACAACCTAAAATACGAATCTAGTTGGGATGATTACATAAATAAAATGTAGTTGTCCTTTATTGTTGTTAATGGGGGAATTCCACCCGTTTTCAAGTTTTTCAACTTGATGATGTGATCAAGTTGCGTTTCACCATGTTCATTTATTTCAGACCTCCATTTCTAGGAAACACAGCATGTTTTTTTTTTCTTTTTTTTTTTTTTTTTTCTTATCATGTCCACACAACATCTCTAAGGTATATTAGCCCTTAGTGTGCTGAACACGTTTTGGTGTTCCTAAGCATTATGTTTTAGGAACTATTGAAAAATAGCAGATCTACAAGCTCATAGCGCGCCACTCGGTGGCGCGCTATGAGCTTGTATCTCTGCTATTTTTGAAAAATCGGGAAAACGTGGTGCAAATCTTTGAATATTATGTTATTCAGAAACTAGAAATCTAGACGGGACACAATGGGATTAATGGCATAGTAAAATGATGAAAATGGGTGGAACTCCCCTTTAACATTAGTCAGACTTTTTCCTGTTTGAATGTACAGGCTGTCAAGGCCCAAGAAGGTATGTTTGTGTCACTCGGTATGCGTTCCTGCATAACTTCTAAGTATGAGGACGATGATGTCATGCTCTCTACAAACAAACACGTCCTCAAGTTTCTCAATTATATGACCGCAATAAACCAGCATGTCCTTATAAGCCATTATTAGTACTTGACCAAGTTCCAGCCTTCTACAGCAGGGGTTTTCAACCTTTTTTGATACCAGGGCCCACTATTTATTCAGCATTTGAGCCACTGAGGACCACCGTTTGAGGGCCCCACAGACCCACAAACTCAAGATTTCTTTGGCGTTTGGGAAACAAAACCGTCAAACATACACATAAAAATGACCATTAATCTTCTAGTTGTGTAGACTTGGGCTGATTCAGATGATGAATATTTTAACTCTTGAGAGTGTAAACATTAAACCAAATGGACCCGTAAGGGTCCTTTTGCCCTATGCAGTGGGAAAAATGTGTGTGTGTCTATCGCATGTTATGCTTCGCTGTGATTGGACCATAGCAGTTTGGGGAGGGGCTTACTGAAAGGTCTATTGTATAGTCAAATTGCACTGTATGAGAAGACGACCGTCTCATGAGTCTAAAAGGTGAACCAACCTCATCTAAATAACATCAAACAGTCATAAATACATACAGTATGCCAAGGCAAATATTTAAAAAAAAAATAAAAAATATGCTGCTGTGGGATTTGAATCTGTCTGTCGTTTTTTCGGTAATAACTCTCTGTAACTCTGCTGGGCAGCGGCACATTCCAACCCTCGACAGAAGCAGCCACAGTAAAATGTCAGGAAGCACATACCGATGGCCATGAAGATCTCGTTGACGTTCATAGAGGTCTTCGCCGACGTCTCCATGAACAGTAAGCTGTTGTCGTCCGCGTACGACTGGGCGTCCTGTGGACACACGGCAATTACCATCACAACCTACGTACCCCGTGCCCAGTACCTTCTCCAATGAGCCCTTCTCAAAACCCCACCCTTTAGGGCGGATCTAGCCATGGGCATGGGGAGGGGGCAATACCTCCTTAAATGCCATGACTGTCCCACCAAACATGATGTCATGCAAACGAGTAAACGACCCTAGATATCAAACATATTTCAAATTCAAGTGCTTATAATTAAAGTAATTTGAAACACTACTACTGCTACTAACTACCTACAATTGTTGGTACCACTAAACCAACAGCATTTCATCATTCAAAACAGAAAACTCTGAGTCAGACCTTTAGCTTTATGCATGCTGCGTCTGTTGCAACTTCAACAACTGGTGGTTGTTATTATTGATGCTTATACTTGCCTAATATAAGTCCTGTAACCGAAAATTGTATTGGGGAATGTTACATCCGGCCCTGGTAGGGTTTAGTCACTGTCCAATGCCAATCCATATACAACTGTTGCTATGCAGGTCAAGCTTTCCTGGTCAAGCTCTCCCCTTCTAACGTGCCTATTGGACAATGCCGGATTGGGGAGGGAAGGGCTCATTGGCTGGCTGTTTCCACTTTTTTTTCCATTTCATTTTTAAGAGGCACAAACGGCGTGTGTGTCATCGTCCCCAAGTGCGATTGTGTGAACGTCGCTGTTATTTTTAATAAGAGGTGCATGTGAATGACATGGCTGCGTCTTTGTGAATAAAGTCTCATCACTTTGATGACTCACTTAGTCATCTAGACCAACTGAACGGCACCAGATGAGGCTTCAAAGTCACAAATAAATAATCGTTCACACAGACGTACCTTCAAATCAGACTGTAAAGCTGTTGTAAATCTCTTTCTTCAACCCCCCACTCCCATAACTCAACACAAAGCAGAGCTACTTTCATTAAAACCTAAGTTTGACTCCCATTATGGCCGCAGGTTACAGTGATTTTTACCATGGCAGGGGGTATAGAAGATGCTCCGCCTTTGGGTCGCGTCTGCCTACACTGTGGTAAAATGCACAGTAACCTGCTCCCTCTTTTGGCTTATTGCTTATATTTACAATAGTTGAAAAGCTATAAGTTCTATAGGCATGCTAGTTATCGCATCTCCTTCTGACACTTCTGTCGCCGCAGCTCCCTTGGCGAGGCTCGGGAATCGAACCCGCATTCCACAAAATCCCCACGAATTTGGCCCAGTGGAAACCTTTACAAGGTTGAGTTGTGCCAGTATTGTGTATTGGGAAAAGTGCTGTTAACATTTTCGTCGCCAAATATGACGGAGCGGGGGGGGGGGGGGGGGGGGGGTTGGGGGGGGGCATCCTGACCTGGAAGTCGACGGCTCTCTTGTTGGCGAGGTCGGCCTTGTTGCCTGACAGAGCGATGACGATGTTGGGACTGGCTTGTCTCTGCAGCTCCTTCACCCAGTTCTTGGCCCGCGCAAAGGACTCCTGAATGGGAGGAAAAAAGACAGAGACAGCATTGGGTCAATTTTTAAAACTAAAACTGAAACTTAAAGGTAGGGGAAGTGATTTGAAATTCATGGTGTAGTACCAGCCTGGTGCACTAGGAGCGTTCAAGAGTAGCTACACTATGTGAACCTGCTGCTCGATCCTGATTGGAGGAGAATTCACCCTCCACCTGGGGAACTTTTATTAGCTCCTCTGCTAACGTGGGGGAGGGGGACACTCCATATATGGTCTGCACACCTTATAATAGAGCATTTTAACAGATTTTTTTTTTGGGTGATAGCTGACAAAAGTGAAATCACTTCCCCTACCTTTAAACATTACTGTATCTTGGGGATGAAAATGAATGTCACATGACACTAATGAGCGCTTGTTTAATTTCATTTGATGTCGAGGGGAAAAATGTATCTCAAAGTCTGTCCCCAGAGAGATTCTGTTATGACTTTCGTGATCGCACCCCAGAGTCACCCCCAGAGTTATCGCCTTAGTAGTCAGGTCTGTAGACACTTGATGATAACACGTTAATGCTTTCCGGAAGTATGTATGTTTGGCTGCGGACCTCCATCTGAAAATATGGAGTCCCAGGGACCTCCCAGAAGAAAAGATTTTAATCTATTTTGTCCTGACTGGATTCTAGTTTCTGACATGAGATTCTAGTTTCTGATTCTACCTTCTAGTTTCTGAATGGGAACGTCCCATTGTGCTTGTTTCTCTGGACGTGGCAACATGCCGCCTGAACGTCCCATTGTGCTTGTTTCTCTGGACGTGGCAACATGCCGCCTGACTCCACGCACGCAGCCAGACAGGCATCCAGGCAGGCAGGCAGGCACGGACACACGGCAGCTTGTAAACCGTCTAAGGGAAGTGCTTTGCAGCACTTCAAAAATGACCATAAATGTTCTAGGCATCCCCCAGAAGCAAAGATTTGAGTTAAAATTGTTTGATTTGAATGACATATTCAAAGATTTGTGCCACATTTTCGTGATTTTTTCAAAAATAGCAGACCTACAAGCTCATAGCGTGCCACTCGGTGGCACGCTATGAGCTTGTAGATCTGCTATTTTTCAATAGGTAAAGCATAATGGTCAGGTTTAAGTTAAAACAAAAAGATATGGAAGTGCCGCTGAAGATTAAATTTGCGGTTCTTAGATGGATGCTCTTTGGTCGTTCAGGTGAGATCAGAGACAAGAATGGTTCTTCTCCTTAAGAGGTTGGTACTGCTTAAATCCCAAAAGGTGTAAACTGCAGACTGCAAAGGAAACCAAGGCACTCCGTCTTCAGTGTGAAAAATGTACTGTATACTACATGATTTATTTTTTTATGAGCAAGGCAACTGAAAAGTTGATAACGTTCGCTATGAAAGAATATAGTATTCAAACATTTGCCCGGTGTTTTCCAAAAATATCATACCTACAAGCTCCTATAGCGCGCCACTCGGTGGCTAAAGCTAATGCTTTCAATAGCTAAAGGCGTCTAATGCTTAAAAACAGCGAAAGCGTTTGCTGCACATAATGAGTTAAGGTTTGTTTACAAAATAGTAGTTTGATTGATGCTATTACACGTATGTTGAGCATAAGCAACAGTTGTCCTTGGGCTATAATGGGATTTTGGATCATTCAAAACGTTAATTTGTGCCAGACAACTTGTTTGGCTATTAAACATAACTAAACCAATTGGTCTTCCCCTAGAAGTCTTGGAACACAAACATGCCCTCTCGCATTCTGCTAACCTGTTCCTGCCGTTTTCCCTGCATGATTTTTCTAGACATTTTTTCCACCCAGTGCCAATTCCTGGTGTGCTCCTGGTCTCTACACATCCTCCACCAAAATTGGGAGGCAGCGGACTGGCCTCATGCTTCCTTCAATGCATGAGGAGTCCATGTTGCCTTTTTTTCATGTAACAGGGGAGGTTATCCCTGGTTGGACGTAGTGTGTGGAAGGAACAAGTTATTCCAACCAGGTCCTGTCTTAAGACAGAGAAAGTCTGTGTTGTTGTTGTTGTTTTTTTGTTTAAATGTTAGCAGTAACATGTGAGTTGCACCCTCAAGAACGTTGCCAAAATCAGAAATTCAACCTTGCTTTGAGGCAGATTCTGAAGATATGAGGTCACAAACAGCATAAACAAAGCCAAGAAGGACCCCATGGATATATGCCTGGCACACACCTGTGACTGATTGGCACACACACCTGTGACTGCCACACACCTGCAGTTACTGGATATTCAAAAACAACAGTGAACGCCAAACATAACATTCATTCATTCACCCATTATTTGGGGGGGGTGCAACCCACACGTTTAGCAGTGTCAATCTCTACGAATCATACCTTGTTCTAGGTGGCTAATAGGGTTGTTCCGATCACATTTTTTTTTTTTTGCTTTTTGCTCCCGATCCGATCACTTTTTTTGGCTCCCGATACAATCCCGATCATTCCCAATATTTTTTCCCGATCAGATACATTTTGCAAATGCATTAAGAAAAGAAAAAACGACCAAAACTCAATTAAATTGTCCCGAGGAGAAGATCTTATATGAAGTCCTCCAAATAGCAGAATAATATAGCAGACTAGAATAGCATTCCCCACTCAAATCTGCACTTGGGCAACTCCAGCAAGCAAATTCCACAACATTTATTTACCTACCATAGTGTCAACCCCTTACCACTGTGTCGGATCACTGGTTAGCTTATACTGGTATATTTACCAATACTGAATGGTCTGATGATAAAAAAATTAGGGCCAATACTGATACTTTTCTGGTACCGGTACAGTATTGCCGATATTACCGATATGACAAAAAAAGGGACGATCCGAGACATCCCTAGTGAGTAATCGATGAATAAAACAATATCAGATGACAGATACAATATAAATTGGTATTATGAAAATGGAGAAAATAATTCCTAAAGTTAGGTTTTCCAAACTTGGGCGAGTTTAGAAACCCCTTTTTTTGAGCGGTGGTAGTAGACTGGCCTCGTTTGTGATGTCGTAGACCACGATGGCGGCCTGGGCCCCTCTGTAGTACATGGGCGCCAGGCTGTGGTAGCGCTCCTGTCCCGCCGTGTCCCAGATCTCAAACTTCACCGTGGTGTCGTCTAGACACACCGTCTGGGTCAGGAAGGCCGCTGAGGACACAGAGACACAAAGATAAGTGGCTTCAAGCGCTTCTTTCACAATGCCGTGGCTTCAGTCAGTCGCTTGTAAAACTCGTCAATGAATGATCCGGCACCAGGGGCGTTTTTGCCATTAGGCAGACTAGGCAGTTACCTAAGGCGCCATGAGGGGAAGGGGCGAACTGGGAGGGAAGGGGGTGAGGGGAGGGGCGACCAGTAGTCTTGGGCGGTATTGATTTTTTATTTTGATTATTGATTTTTGTGTTAATTAGCTCGATATTCGATATTAGCGCACACATTCCACCAGTCACCTAGTTCTGAGAATTGCGACATTGAGGGGTCAGAAACTGAGCGCTCTGCTGTTCAAGCAGCCTAAATAGGGACAAACTGGAGTTGGAAATACATAGTTTCCAAAAAGCCTAGCCCAAATAAGGGCTATTTTAGGCATGTGTGTAACATGATAAATGTTTTTATATAGTTACAATTAAAAGTCTCATTGCTCATATTTTAATAGAATGCAGTATAATGTCGGTATTTGATTTTTTTTTTTCCGATATTAGTTGGTATGGGTTTCCAATATCGCGATAAACAGTAATACCGGTATATTGCCCAAGACTAGCGACCACCAGACATGCTTTAAAAGGATACGAGGCCAATAATACGAATATGGATAAATACATTAGACTTGTCCTCTATAACTAGAATTGAAGATTTAAAACACATACAGTATAACACGCAGTGTTGGGCAGTAACTAATTTTAGATTACATATTACTGTAATATTATTACTTTTGCTCCAAAAAGTAAAGTAACGAGATTACTCTGCAAAAATGGGTAATAAGTAACGCATTACTTTGCAAGTAACGGCAAGTTACTTTTTAAAAATGAGCTTGTTGTTGCATGCAAAAATAGAACAGATGTACAAGCTATTGACAGGTACTGTAACAACAGAGATGTGCAGTAGATTGTAGATCCAGTCCACACGCTGCATCCTGCGCAGTTATGTACACTACAAATCGCTTGCTGCTTTATTTTGTAATAAATGGATTAAGTTGTACTTCTCTATTTTTTCAAAAGCGGTGCTGAGAACTTGGGAAAGTAATAACGTAATATGTAATATATTACTCTTCAAATCCAGTAATAAGTAAAGTAATGATATTACTTTGTCTAGTCCCTGGAGCTCCAGGGAGGGGGGGCTCCAGGGAAAATCTTGCCTAGGGCTCCAAATTGCTTAGAAACACTACTGGCCGGCACTATCCATCCAGCGTCACGTTTCAACTTGGCGAGTAACACGTTCTGGCTCGGATGTTGACGTTTTGAGGAGGGGGGAAAAAAGCCTGCTTTTCCCTCAAAATGAGTTAGGCGATTCAGGGTGTCTTGTGTGTTGCGTGTATCAGGAAATTTAATTTAGCAATTTTAAACGCCACATTGGCAGTAATTAAAGGAGAATTCCACACCAAAACACATCGGTCATCCATCTACCTTGATTCCCGTGACATGACACATAATGCCCTTGATTTGTGTCATAGATGCCCGCTTTTCTGTATTTCACCATGAGGTCCTCCTCCCTCCAATGCAGTTTGCATGGCTGCATGTTGTCTTTTTTCTAATGTGAGTATTTTTGTAGCTCCAAACTTATTTTAAAGTTGTTTGCTTGCTACCTTGGCTAACTTACAGAGAACGCACACTGCTACCTCAAAAAACCTTCAAAAAGCTTTTTTTTGGGGTGGCTACTTTTAAATGAATATGAATTTAAGACTACTTGAGGCATTTTGAAGGACCCGCAGACACCCAGCGAGTATTTGAATCGGGCCAAACCGCTTTTGTACAGCTAGTCTCACATAACATCGTATAAATGAACGCAATTGATATTCCGTAGTAGATAAACTACTAATAGAGCCAAAAGCCAGTTCATATGTTACTATGGAGGCGTGGCTTTCATAAAACCCGGAAGTGCAACTTCACTGCGTCTGTCTGTGTCGGGCTGAGTGACTGAGTCCGGGTTTTAGAATATTAGACTGGACGGGGCTGAGACTGGACGGGGTACCAAACTGATTCATTTTTCTCATAGACTTTTCGAAAATAATTTATATAAAGACGATTACGCCACGGACAAAGCCAACTCGGGTCGTGATGAATCATGAATAATTTCTAAGATGAAAAACGAAACAAAAAGTCTTGTATCATGCCGTTTTCTACTTCTTGCTAATTATATGTTATATGACGATAGAGTTGGGCTTTGGCTGCGGCACAATCGCGTTTTTACAGTATTAACCATTTTCGAAAAAGTCTATGAGGAAAATGAATGAGGAATCCACTAGTGGAACAGGGGCAGTGACGTCACTGTGCAGGTCTATAATCTGGCTAAAGCCACACCGAATCAGCTGTTGGCAAAAGAAATTGCCTGTCAGCAGATTGGTCTGGAATAGCTCAATTATACATTTCCTTGATTGCTATTACCGTAATTTCTGGACTATAAGCCGCACCTGAATATAAGCCGCACCAGACAATAAGCTTCATGTTAGACCCGTCCATTTGGTTTCATTTTTACGCTCTCAAAAGAGTTACATCTGGTTAACCAACTTTCCATCATTTAGGCCCACCTGGAACTCTCTAAGGGACCACCTGTTGAAAACCCCTGTGTTAGAGCACCGTTGGTGGCCGTTACCTGTAAAAATCCATAGATTGGCCGCACCGTTGTATAAGCCGCAGGGTCAAAAGCATGTAAAAAAAAAAGTAGGAGAAAATGGTATGGTGGTAAGCTGCCCCACGCCATTTTCAGTTACAGGAGTTGTTGTTGACGTTGCAACAGACACGCGGCATGCATAAAGCTAAAGTCCGACTCGGAGAGTTTTCTGTTTTCAATGATTAAATGCTGTTGGTTTAGTGATGTAGTTAGTTAGTAGCAGTATTAGTGTTGGGTTGTTTTGCATGTCGTCGTGTTTGGTGGGGCAGACTGGGCATTTTGGCCCATGCCTAGATCCGCCCCTGCGGGTGCTCACCTCCTATCGTGCTCTCCTGGAACTCGTGGAACTGTCCTTTGACGAAGCGGAGCACCAGGCTGGACTTGCCCACGGCCGACTCGCCCAGCAGCACCAGCTTGAACTGGCAGATCTTGTTCCCGGCGTTGGGGCCGTTGGGTCTCGTAGCGCCTCCCCGGTTGGCCATGACCGTTCCGTCAGATCCCTCCTGGGTCCTCCGTGTGGCGCTATCGGGACGTCAGCTGCGAGAGGCTACGGGGGTGAAAAAAAAACTAAATGTCAAAGCTGTAATCGTGTGCCATTTACATTTTAGGCATTTAGCAGATGCACATAATCTATAGCAGGGCTGCCCAAAAGGTAGATCGTGGTAGATCTGTAACTCTTGAGAGCGTTAAAATGAAACCAAATGGACCCTTGCGGGTCCATTTGGTTTCATTTTACGCTCACAGGAGTTATTAAACATCTAAAACATCTGAAATACGTAATTTCAAGAGTCCACACAATTAGAGAATGGAGAATAATTATTATTTTATTATTTTGACCAACGTTTTGCCAGTTCTCTTTTCCAATTACGGACAAAAAACGTGAAAGTTCTTAGTTTTGGGTGCAAGAGACTAAACTCAACATCACAAACTGTCAACTCAAACCCCAAATACTGTTTTCAAATGTCCATCAGTAGTAGCATATACAAGAGCATCAATTTTTCATTAAATGCATTATTCTTAAATACTATAAACAGTAAGTAAGACCATCACCACTATTTCAAAGATCAAACTTTCTCAGGGGGCCTTGAAATGGATTTTTTTTATGTGTAGAACTTGTCGAGTCGGTCATTTTGATAGTAGCTCTCAAGTCAAAAAAGTGTGGGCACCCCTGATCTATAGAAACTTACTTGGAGCAAGCACGGAAATGCATGCCATACATCAAACATACATCAAAGGGTTTGACAGAGGCACTTGCCCGTCAGACACATACAGTTCATGCTCTACTTGCCCCCCAGGTCATGGACACTTGCAAAGTTGCAAAGATTAAATTTCAGTTGCAACCGATATGGTTGGAAGTTTGAGCCCTGGCTTTGCTTTTGCAACCTGGTGATATTGTGAGCTTGTAGATTAGTTGTTGTTTACCAGAATGCGCGCCATAGCCACTTCATCGCTCAGTGTGTAAGCTATGTGGTGGATCCACAGTAAAAATGTGTACCTACACGGTAGGGGCAACCAGGTAGTAGATTTCACCTGCCCTAACATTTTATTTAGCTGCACCGGGCAGGTGTTAAGCAGGGGCGGATCTAAGCATGGGGCAATGCCCCCCTAAACGCCCAGTGTGCCCCACCAAACACGATGGCATGCAAAACAACAACCCAAGATATTTCAAATGAAAGTGCCTCTATTATTATATAATGATTTGAAACACTACTACTGCTACTAACTAACTACAGCTGTGTCACCACTAAACCAACAGCATTTCATCATTGAAAACAGAAAACTCTGAGTCAGACGTCTGTCTGTTGCAACTTCAACAACAACTGATGTTATTATTGATGCTTAATTGCCTAATAAAAGTCCTGTAACCAAAATGGTATGGGTGCGACTTCATCGTCCGTGGTGCAAAGCGACACAGGCGATTTTCTCCTGCCCCTGGTGCTAAGTATCCACCCCGACATCATATACAGTACATGCAAAGGTACTTACTACTTATCATGAATGATTACGTAAGCTAAGAACGTAACAGTGGAACATGTTACGCTGAATTTGTTAGGTGTGCTATGAGTTCGTAGGTAGTGCTATTTTTGAAAAAAAGTGCCGCAATATTCTGTCACAGTGAATGTTTTTTAATTAAACTATTTTGCTTCCGGAGCGTCCCTGGAACTACATATTTTCAGCCATATACAGATATTTCTGGGCATCATGAAATATGGAGGGCCTACTGACATAGAAAATGAGGTTCTTCAGAAAACTGTCAAGACATTTGTAGAATAGGTTTTTAGGTCATTATTGTTCAAATCAAGTTGCAACTAATGGACACCAACGTCGACAAGCCCTTTCCTGTTTTTTGTGGCAGATAGCTGTGGTATCTAACCGTATTTGAAACAACGCGCTTGCACATCTTACAGAGAGAGCTTAGAGGAGAATTCCACCCCAGAAAGCTTTATTACCTTTATAGGCAGTTTATGTATTTCCAAAAAAACTGGTCCAATTGTTATTTTGTGAAAGAAATCCTCAAAATAACCTTAGAATGGGTCTATGGGATGTTGTTCAAATTCACCTACCTAAAGCATTTTTTTGCTATATATTCTCTCTCCACCGTGTCAATAGAGTGTCAGTGGTTCAGCCATAAACCGTGCGCCACGCGCCCACCTTTTCAGGCCGCTGAACCACTGCTGAAGCAAAAGTGAAAGTGGCAGTGTCAACACCCTATTGACATGGTAGAGATACAATGTATATCAAAAAGTTGCATTTTAGAGAGATGGAAATGGGTGAATTTGAAAAAAAAAACAACCCATGGGCCAGAAAGGATTTTTTTTTTCACAATATAACAACTGGACCACTTTTTTGGAATGCAAATAAAGGTTTCCCAGGGGGAATTCTCCTTCAACAGACTAAATAACAAGCCATCTGACGTAGCTTCAGGAATACGGAGTTTCTAGCCTGTTAGAGCTACTTATTTGACGTGAATTTATAGAATGCAGTGATAACAACGTGGTTCTGTAAGTAAGAGTTCTCAGGACAGGCTCCACCGCGTTCACATAACAAGAGGGCAGTTGAGTTCATCCACCCACCAGCACTACAGGCTTGGTTAGTAGGCTACCTCTAGCCTGCCCTACATGCCATGCATTCTTATAGCCCATTGTCTAGTAACTTGTTTAGAGTGTAATTATGTGCATTAATCTCAGCCCACCACACTGAGCCGTTATGTAGAAAGAAAAAAAAAAGTGGCACATATCTTAAGTTACTCAGGGGAGGAAACAATTTGTCGCCGAGTCATGAGTCAGATTTGTTCAATTTGTCTCTAAAGCGAAAAAAAAAAATACCCTGAATGTCGTGACTTTATCTTGTTTATCTGGGCCCTTCCTCCTCCTTCGCGAACAAGGATAGAGCTAGATACTGGATACAAGCATAGAACTGGAAACAAGTTTTAAGAAACGGTGTTCTGCCATGTTTCGCTTTTGGTTAAATCGTGAATGGTGACAAAGTTGTCACAACAAACACAAAATGTGTCCGTGTCCAAACAGCCGTTCTTTTGAAGTCAGAGGACTGTACATGACTCATAGCAGGTCAATCCATGGAGGACACTTGCCTGGGATGCAGGCGTATGTCTATCTGCCCCATAGTAATAGGTGCTAATGGTTGGCATACATCGACAATACATGTTTTCGCATAATATCTTCGGTTAGAGTGCCCCTCACTACACACAGGTGTGATTTTTAATATATATGTTTATGTACAGTCACACCAAAGATTGAAACCCGCGTCTCCAGCTGCATCGTGGGAAACAGCTAGCTATAGGCCCAAGGAGGGAATCCCCTTTGGTCAGGGGAAGACTTTGTGGTACAGGTACAGTAGATGTAAGTCTACTCTGCTACGCTCTAATATGATAGTTAACTTCTCTGCAAACATAACACAGGTCATGTTCAGTTTCTGTTTGTTGTTGTTAAGGCTTGGCTCAAATGCACACAGCCCTTTAAATGATGATGATGTCACGGCAATAGCAATGGCTCTGCTGTACAAAGAACAAAACAAGCTCCAGTCATTGTTGACTTTTGACACCGTGCTGCGTATTCAAATAGCTGTCACACATCACCAGGGCTCTCCGGGAGAAATAAATGTCGGTCATGTAAAGTGGAGCCAATTCACGTTCCAACAAGAAGACCTCATTAGACATGCTGTACTTAACATTTTAATATACATATTTTGCTTCACAAACTTTTGTCGTTGTTGGCTGGAAGAATATACAGAGACTTTATCCCTCGGGGAGGGGGGGGGCCTTGTTTGTTTGTTTGTTGACTTGACAAGTCAACTGACTGTCAAGTGGCAACATGTTTACTACAGTGTCGATAAAAAAAAAAAAAAAAAAAACACAATAACAAATAAACCGGGCAGTTACAGCACGGTTAACAAAAAGAATGCCGTCAAGGAGCTCACTAAAAACAAGAAAGGACACATCATTTCAGTGGCAGTTGCTGTATAATTTCTGCAAACTTGTTTTGAAATGAAAGGGACGCGGTCATACATACTTACTAAATAGTAATGAAATTAAATGTACCGCTGAATAGAGCCATAGAGACGAGATAGCCAATCAGATAGTTGGTGCAAAAACCATCCCAAGGCTCAGAGGTCGGCTAGAGCCATAGAGTATAGTCAGAGTTATGACATCTCAGTTCACTTTCATGGAGGTGCAATGGCAGCTGGTTGAAAACAATGCATTTCCAATTCCAGTTTGTTCACTCCTTAATGTCGCAAACTTTTGGGAAACCTCTTAGACAGTGGGATATTTTAATCTCTAAAGTTAACAAGCCTGTTTACTAGGCCAGCCTGCACCTGCCAAACAAAAAGGTTAAGTTTTAGACCAGTGGTTTCCAAGCAATGGTCTTTGAGGAGATTCCAGGTGGGCCCTTGCCTGGATACAGCCCTGAATCACCACCTTAAATTATTTTCCCTGGGGATTTAGGGACTAAATAATGAAGAGAAACTGTTGAGAGGGTCCATTGGATTCTACTTTACATTCTCTCAAGAGTTAAATTATTGTTAAAGGTAATAAAGGCAACTTTAGTGTGTCTACTGACACAGTGTTTGTAAACAGATTTGTTTAAAAACAGACTCTAACTCCACCTCACCTCCGCTCTATTGGCTCGTTATGAAACGAGACTTGCTGTGATTGATTGAAACGCTGCCTCACCCCACGCAACCTCCCTCCTCCTCACACATTAGCTCTGCCTGTCCTGAGCCCGACCAATGTTTTTATTTTCAAGATTTGTTGACAATAACAACAAAGTTCTGGACTGTCTGCAGGACGGCAAGTGTCTGTCTGCAGGGAAACAGCTGCAGCATGAACATAGAAGCAACGGGGACTGCAAAGAATATAGCTATACATCCATTTTGATTTTTGGCATAAAAGTTGCCTCTATTACCTGTAAATGTCTGCATCGATTACATGAAGTCTACACAATTACAACATGTAACCTATGGATAATTGTTATCTAAATCAACCCTTGACTGTTTGGGGTCTGGGAGGCTAAATTTCATCAAATGGTGGTCCAAAGTGGCTCAAATGCTGAAGTAATGATGGGCCTTGTGATATGAAAAGCTTTGAAAAGCACTGGGTTCATGCTGTGTGTTTTGATTTGGGAAAGAGGACGCCATTTTCCACCCAAACTGTTTGTTGAGTTTGACAACTTTACACACTGCGGTAAACACATTCAGGGCTGACATGTCAACAAAAGAACGCCACGTCCCCGGTGTCGTAGACCCAGTTGGATGGCTAAAGAGAGTCGTTGTAAAGAGGGGAAATGGATGTTGTTGTTGTGGTGGTGGTGGTGGTTCTGGTTCGGGGTGTAGCCAAACAAACGTCCAGGTCGCTAGCGTTATTAGCATTCCACCCGCAGACCCCGCTGCCAACGTTACACACACACTGGAGACCTGGCGAATACGGTGTCCTCCAGGGGACGCCGTTTACTTCCTAAAGTAGGGTCCCCAGGAGCCCTGGGGGTCCTTGATGGAGTTCCAGGGGATTTCCAACTAAATGATAGCACTTTGGAACCAAATGGGCCATTGTGGGTCTGTAACTGTAACTTTAATGGCATAGAAATGCCATTAAATGGGGGGTCCGTAGATTCAAATGGGGTCAGCAGGGCTAATTAGTGTCAATTTGGGGGTCCTTAAATGAATAGGGTTGGGAACCAGTGCAATAGATTCCACTGTTATCTTTTCGTTGACAGTCATATCACATTTCAGTTTAAATATGGGCATTTATCAGATGCTCTACCATGAAATATAACGAAACAATGCGTATACCATATGTAAATATGTATCGTCAAGTAAATATTGGGGTCTGTCACGCAATTCAACGGGTCACCAATTCCAACGATACACCCCTAGCCCCTTTATTTAGCTAGCTCCCTAGCCAGCACCTGAGTATAGACAGAGTTACGCAAACTCCGTTGGCTTCATGGGGTCAGTCCAATGGAGGCTCTTCTACATGAGTTCTAATGAAAATGGGGACAACAAATAGGGACAAGTCCTGGACTGGAAGTAGGTAAAACAGCATTAGACTCAAGCAACACCCCGGATTATCCCTTTATTTTAGAATGTTTTGTGGTAATAACATAAACATTAGAAAGACATGATGCACGGCACATGTGCTTTAAATAGCTCTTATTTGCGCCGCCCCCGTTTAAAACAATGCATTTCCAAATCCACCTCGTCCCTATTCAGGCATGGACAGCGCTCAGTTTCTGGCCCCTCAATGTCGCAACTCTGACACTAGACGGCTCTAAAAACGACCCAGGCTGTCCGAACCGAACAGAACAAGGGACGGCGTCCCGTCCGCCCTGTGATTGTCTCGTCTTGACCAGTTCGGAGCTTCGAACATTAAGCCAAGACAAGACAAAGCGTCGTTTAAAAAATACCTAACCCGAAGACACAATATAAAAAACAACAACTCCACAGCACGAGCGTTCGTTAGCTTTAGCGTTGTTGTGTTGTTGGCCTACAGTAGTACAGAGATGTAGAGTTATGCAAACTCCGTTTACTTCCTGGGGCCAGTACAATGGCAACTCTTCTATATAGACTTCTATTGAAAATGGGGACGGCCGGAAGTTGAGGAATGCATTGGGAGTCTAGGAGCTCACGCGAGTACATGAACCACGTGACCAGGTTGTTTTCTGCCCCCTCAATATCGCAACTCAGCTCATACACTATAGCTCTGAAGTATAGTCATATTTGTACGTATGCATGATATTGTCACACACGTATTGGTTATTATTATGTGGCTTCTTCGTACTAAACGAGTACGAAGAAGCCACATAATAACGCACGTTACACCCATACAAATAGCCCATAAAATACAAAATGAAATGCATTTAATACAATAAAAACGACTGAATAGTTATCTGTTTGCCAGTATTTAGTAACATACCAATACTGTTTTTAAAAGAATACATTGTTATTGTGATGATTTATTGCCCCAAAGCAAGCAAGTCACTGCCTGCCAGCCGGGACAAGGCAGCAACTGTAAAAATGCAAAGGATCGACGCTGACTGACAACTACTGTACTGTACCTGAGAGTAGACAGAGAGATCCCAGTGATCCAACCGAGCCAACCCAACGGTACGGGAACGCTACGATCTAAAATATCCAATCCCTATGTTGGCGGTGGTGCTTGTTATGTTGATGATGACGATGATGGGGGGAGAGACTTTTTTATTATTGAGCGTATTTCCTCAAACCATCCACAAACAACAAGCCCCGATGATGTTGAATCGGGCGACGTCTCTCCTCTCCTCCTCTTTTTCTTTCTTTCTTCTTCTTCTAGTCGCAACAACTTCCCCTCAGAACCAAAACACAAACAAGAAGCTCTTCCGCCACCCCCTCCTGCCCCTCCATCGCACCACCACCACCACCACCACCTCCTCCCTCCTCTTTCCCCACGTCATGCGCACACACACACACACACACACACACACACACACACACACACACACACACACACACACACACACACACACACACACACACACACACACACACACACACACACACACACACACACACACACACACACACCCAATAAGGTATTAAATACTATCAACTAAAACACACACACACACACACACACACACACACACACACACACACACACACACGCATATATATATATATATATATATATATATATATATATATATATATATATATATATATATATATATATATATATATATATATATATATATATATATATATATATATATATATATATATATATATAGTATTAACAAAAATAACAAAAATCACACTTGTGTGAAGTGAGGGGCGCTTTTATCATTATACACACATTCCATGTTCAGCCAATCGACTTGTGGTTCCGGCCAATCACAATTGGCATCCTCAACTTTGCACACCATGTCCCACTTGTGCCACCAGATATACTTGTTTACGCCTCTGCAGCAGGTGGCTACAGCCTCTGTCGTGATGCCTCCAAAGTCTAGTATCTGTCTCCCTTTATCTGTGTCCCTTTATTGCCATATGTATTTTATATGTATTTTATTGCCTGCCAAGGGTGCATATAAGGAACTAGCCTGTATACAGGCTAGTTCCTTATATGCACCCTTGGCAGGGGCCTTGTCCAGAGCCCATGGGGAGGTCTTCTGTGGTACCACGGACATTGCACTCCCTGTTGGGGTGTGGAATGCGCAATCCCAAAGTATGTGGATTATTTACACACGTATACGTACGAGACTTGCTGCATTTATGATGCATCAAATCCCTGTAAAGAATGTTGGTGATGGTGATGCAGTGGATGATGAAATCTTGACGTCACATGGTTGGTAATGTGGTTGAGATATTTTGAAAGTGACATCACCTGTTAGGTGGAGCACTCTGGCCTGTCCTCATAACCAACATTGGAAATGTTTCTATGATCTGGGCTTGTTTGTTTGGATGGAATAGTATAAACCCTTCGAATGTCTAAGCCTGTTGGCCTTAAATAAATGATCCACAGAGTAGCTCCAATAACCCGGCCGCTGAGGGTGCGCACAGACATTCGTCTGTGGCACCTGCATGCTCAGCTACTGAAATCGCCACTTCTGCCGTGTCATTTGCGTTCTCTTCACGAGAGTGTTTGTGTACAGCGGCCCCTTAGCCTCAAGTTTCATTATCTCAAGTGGAAGCACTTCAAGAAGCCACAGACTCGAGGAGGACAAGACACGGAACAACTGCTGCTGCTGCCCAGACTCCACTCCGATGCCAGATGTTTGAAACCGCCGACCTCATGCTTGTCTGCTGTTCTGACACGATTCCTGTCAAATGTCAGGAACACCCTAACAGAACTGCTCTCGAAAATTCTTAACATCAAACCCAATGCTTCTCAAGTGAACAAAGAGATTGAGACCGGCATTAAGGTCAAGTCAAAGTCCAAAGAGAAAAACATGCCTACAGTCGACCATTCACCTCCCAGTGCCACTATGGCAACACCTACGCCCATGTCAACCATATCTAACCTTGCCCAGGCAGCTGAAACCACTGCAAGTGGTCAAGGGAAAACCGGTTCCACAAGCGGGGTACCGAATGGAAGTGAGACCATACCGGCCACCATGCACTCCCAGGGTGAGAAGGAACAAACTGCTGACATTGTGTCGAAGGCAGATACATTGGCCTCGGAGCCTACTACGACAAGTGCCTCAACCTCAGCTCAGTCCGACCAGAGCTTTATAGACAGCTACATTGCTCCACTGATTCCAAAGTTCAGAGCAACAGAGTCCACAAGTACTGGTGGGAAGAAGTCAGAAGAAACACACTCCCAAAAAGAGAAGGAACAACCTGCTGACCCTGTGCCAAAGACTGGTGAAAAGACTTCAGAGGAAAAGCCTGCGGCTGAGGCCACAGTTGGAAAGGAGCGTAAAGCAACAGAGGAGAAAGGCCTGAGTGTGGTGAAACTTGACGCGGCGAGTGCGGATAGTAAAACCCGGCGTCTGGTCCATTTACTCCATAGGGCCTCGGGTAAAAGCGTTCACATCAACACAGTGGAGGATCTAAACTCCCACCTGCTGGAGTTTCCGGAAACGTGCAACGTGGCGGTCGAGGAGGACGCGATCGCGTGTCTGCTGCGCCTGAGGAGGGGCAGTGACCCGGATACGAGGGCGGCCATAAGGCAGGCCCTCAGCCTGGTGGGATACGCCGACCCCGTGAAAGGCCGGGGAGTACGTGTTCTGTCCATCGACGGGGGAGGGCTTAGAGGACTGGTGGCCCTCCAGACCCTGCGGCGGCTGGAATCCCTGACGCAAAGGCCAATTCACGAGCTGTTCGACTACATCGGTGGCGTCAGCGCAGGAGCGCTGATAGGTTTCATGTTGGCCATAAACCGGCTCTCCGTGGACGAATGCATCGAGCGTTACAAGAAGTTCGGCCCCAGCGTCTTCAAGCAGCACCCCATTGTCGGCCGGTGGAAGATGGTGAAGAACCACGCCTTCTACAGCAGCGATATCTTGGAGAAGACCCTCAAGGAGCAGTTTGGCACTGAGTGCGTCATGGCGGAGACGTCAAGAGATGCCAAATGTCCCAAATTGGGGGTGGTGAGCACCATTGTGAACCGGGGCACTCCGCTCAAGGCCTACGTCTTCAGGAACTACAACTTGCTGCCCGGGGTCCACTCCAGCTACCTAGGAGGCTGCCAGCACAAGCTGTGGCAGGCGATCCGCGCCTCAACGGCCGCCCCCGGATACTTCGAGGAGTTAACCTTGGGGGGCGATATGCACGCGGACGGAGGTCTGCTGATGAACAACCCCACGTTTGTGGCGATCGACGAGTGCAAGAGCCTGTGGCGTGACGTGCCTCTGGAGTGCGTGGTGTCAGTGGGAACCGGCCGCTTTGCCACCATCAAGAAGAGCTCCTCCGTCAGCCTCTGGGACAAGATGGACAACTTCATCAGCAGTGCCACGGACACCGAGGTGGTCCATGCCATGCTGAGGCGCCTCCTCCCGCCCGACACCTACTTCCGCTTCAACCCGCGCATGAGCGAGGCGATCGGGATGGACGAGGTCCGTGTGGACAAGATGGACCTGCTGGAGGCCGAGTGCATCCGCTACCTGGACAGGAACGAGGAGGCGATGAAGAGGGTGGCGCACACCCTCACACGGGAGAAAGGCTTCGCCCAGGGGCTGGTGGAGTGGTTCAAACTGAAGAGTGGCATGTTCAACGGGCCCCCTCCACTGAGCTCTGACACCTGACACATTAGTTACGTCACAAATGGGACTCTTACCTTACCTCTTACCAGGATGTATTTATTATGTATATGATATATATGATGTATTTATTAACCAATGAGAGTCAGAGTTGGGGGCTGGTCTAACGACAAATCCGAACACACGCAGCTGATTAGCCATCAGCCCCGCCATTCAACAGTGTAACAGTTACAGTGTCAAACAACAAACATGACGGCCGCAACTGAGGTGAATCGCGGATGTATCAATCTGTTAATTAATCAGACCTATGACAAATAGTTTTTTCAAAGAAGTGCCAGGCTGTATAAACATGATCATCCAACATATTTTACTGCTTTTGTTCACATCCCAGTAGCGCTCGTTGGTTGTGTTTGTGTGATTGGCAAACAGGCTAGCCCATTAGCAACATGATTGGCAAACAGGCTAGCCCATTTTGTTTGGTATGAACCAAACCCCTCCCCCTTGAAATCTCACAGACAGTGGACAATTTCAGACCCTGCTTTGCACCTGTGTCTTAATGTTTAGCTAGCTTTTGTTTTACCAATACAGAGTACGTACACAGCACCACTTAGTTCACACCTTTGATGTGATTTTCAGTTAGACTGTCGAGATTTTGTTTAACATAGTGAACAGTTAAAGGAGAATTCCTCGCCAAAACACATTAGGCCTCAATCTGCCTTGATCCCTAGCTGTGACATCATACAACGTATAATGTACTTGATTTTTGTCCTCCTGTTCTACATTTCACCCCTGATTTCACCCCTGCGTTGCCGCAGGTTGTATTTATTCTAATGCGGGTATATTTTAGTAGCTCCAAACCTTTTTTCCCCTCATTCCTTGTCACTCCTTGTCACATTTTAAATTTTTAATAGTATACTGATACTCTTGCATGCATTTTAGGTCACGCTGGGGCGTGATTTTACTTGTAATCCCAGAGGTAATCTGTTACTCCTACTCTTCTCCCCTCCGTCCTGCCACTCTCCTCTCCATTTGCTCAAGTCAAACCTCCTCCAGAGCATCTCCACACGAAAAGTGGTGGTGCTGCCTGGGTTTTTTAAAGTCATATAGTGCGTGTTGGATGAAATAATCTGGCCTGACTATCCTGTATTGTGAGGTTTGACGTGATGTGTGTAAAAAAAAAAAAAGAAAAAGTTTAGAGCTACTAAAATACCCACATTAGAATAAAGACAACCTGGGGCAATGCCGGGGGGATTGACCTCAGGGGTGAAATGTAGAACAGGGGGCATCTATGACAAAAATCAAGTACACTATACTGTATGATGGCACAGGGATCAGGGTAGAATGTGTTTTGTGTGGAAGATTCCTTTAAGCAACCTTTTTTTTTTTTTTTTTTTTTTTTTTACATTTGTGAAATGTCATTTTATAACTACGGTTTAATTACTAAATTCCAGATTTATCCTTGTAACTGGGTATTATTAAATTGCAGTATGTGGATGACATATATAGTCACTCGTCTCTTTCAAGGTCATCCTCAAACAATTCCTTCATCTTCGCTCTCTGTCCATTCTCTATATCTGCTGGCCATTTTGTACTTGGCCAGTTCATTGGTAGGCCTACTTTGCACTTGTGCGTCGCTCAGGGGCGGATGTAACATTTCCCAATTGGGGGGGGGGGGGTTGTAATGTTTCAAATACTTTTAAATATAAGCACTGAAATATCTTGGGTTGTTTTCTACCATCATGTTTGGTGGGGCAGACTAGGCATTTATGGGGGCATTGCCCCCCCATGCCTATGCCTAGATCCGCCCCTGGCGTCGCTCTTGAGTAGCCTACAACCGTGCCAATTTTATGTCTGGCAGCTGATGTCTTTGACAATATCCTACTAGTCTCATTCACCTGGCTGCTATTTTATTCCCTGAGACCAACGAATGTTTTGTTTTCATGATTTGTTGACAACAAAAAGTTCTGGACTGTCTGCAGGATGGCCAAAAATGTAACTTTATGATTGATTGGTCTAGAGAAGATGGGAAATACTAGTGATGTCTAAGGAACAGTGTTGGGACTATTACTTTACCTTGTTAATATATTACTTATTAATTATTACCTTCATTTTAAAGCAATATATTATATTACAATATTACTGCCTGAGCAAGTGTAATATATTAATATTACTATTACATATTACTTTAAAAAAATATATATATAATGAAATATTTAGTATCACCATTAATCAAATATTGCGTAGGCCAGTGGCATACCTACAATAAAGCAAGCGTGCTTGCTATCTGGCCAAATCTATATGAAATCAACTTGAAAAAACGTCACTCCTGAATAAATAATTTGATGACAAATGATAGAAAATAAGTAATTATTTAACTTATGCAGTTGTCAATATACCGGTAATTTCACAAGAGCATTTTCAACGAGACAGATTGACAGAAAGTAATATTGAAAGTAATGCAGTAATGCAGGAAGAAAAGTATAATATATTAGATTGTTTTAGTTAAGTAATATATTTATATTACAAGTTACTGCATTTTGGTAATATATTATGTAATATATTAAGTTATGTAGTGCACCAATGTCCCAACACTGCTAAGGAATTAGGCTACAGTAAATCTTCCTAAAATATTTTGGGGATGACAGTGACATAAGTTATAGTGTAGAAAAATATATGCTCAAGTTGTCATTTTTTTCCTTTACTTTTTCCCTTATGTGCTCAGTAAATGTAAAATTTCCACTATTCATCTTGTCCCCCTTTTGTATACAGCCCATATATCCTCTGCTTGATTAGGTCAGTACTTGTATTGCCATACTGTGTTTGCTGAGATTACTATTTGATCCAAAGAGGCTTGTGTTTACACAAACCCTAAAAGCTGGACATATGGGATGGGGCCAGTGTCCCCTAAATAAATCATTGATTGACTGCTTCTGAAGTCTTTTCACCAGTCAGTAGGCCTATAATGGGGAAAGTGATTTGGGGGAATACTGAGGCTATTTATAGATGCTATCACTTTATTATTACGCATTAATAATCCAGCAGGCGGCAGTAACTACACATTCCTTCTTCTATGGAGAAGACAGGAAGAAGTTGGGCCCAGCCAGAGCCTGCCACAGAATACGCAAACCCCGTTCACTTCATCGGGCCAGTCTAATGGCGGCTCTTAGGAACAACCATAGAGTAATAAAATAACAGAGACCTGACTGGAGCGACAGCCCCGCCCCCTTGCCGTTCATTTCAATGCAAGTTGCTCATTGGCGCATGAAGCACCCGGAAGACCGCCGGAAGTGCGCCTATTTCCGCATTTGACCCATAGAGTAATAAAATAACAGAGGCCGGACTGGAGCGATAGCCCCGCCCCCTTGTTATTCATTTCAATACAAGTTGCTCATTGGCGCTTTGAAGCACCCGGAAGACCGCCGGAAGTGCGCCTATTTCCGCATTTGGGCACCAAAATTTGGTGCCCCAATGCGGAAGTATTTCTCCATGAACGCGCCCGACGCAAGGGATTATGGGAACCATGAACGAGCGCCGTCGCGCACGAGCAAAGGAAAAAAACATCAAAAAGCATCAAAAAACAAGCTTGTGGGTTTGCATTGAGCTTATTATCTGTCATATAATACATCCGTTGTGTTTTGAGAGGTAGTATATGACGTGAGGACCGCGGGTTTATTCAGAAAACAACTTAAAAACAAACTGCCCTGTCCACGTGCACAAAGCAAACGAGCGTGCGTGCTCTCGGGGCGTTCGTGCATGAATTCCACCCGCCTGCAGTACCAAACTTGGCCACCAGCGCAGGGATCTTCAAGCCTGGAGCCGCTGTCTGTCGGTGTGATTTGACCACCAAAATTTGGTGGTCAAATGCGGAAGTATTTCTCCATGAACGCGCCCGACGCAAGGGATTATGGGAACCATGAACGAGCGCCGTCGCGCACGAGCAAAGGAAAAAAAACATCAAAAAGCATCAAAAACAAGCTTTTGGGTTTGCATTGAGCTTATTATCTGTCATATAATACATACGTTATGTTTTCAGAGGTAGTATATGACGTGAGGACCGCTGGTTTATTTAGAAAAAAACTTAAATACAAACTGCCCTGTCCGCGTGCACAAAGCAAACCAGCGTGCGTGCTCTCCGGCGGTCGTGCATGAATTCCACCCGCCTGCAGTACCAGACTTGACCACCAGGGCCCCCCCTGCTTCAAGCCTAGAGCCACTGACTGGAGGTGTGGGAACAACACATAGGGACAAGTCCTGGACCGGAAGCAGGCAAAAATGGGTTGGACCCAGACCAACAGCCCATCTTTAATGATCTTATATCTCTTTAGGTTACGTTGTTTTGTACAGCATAAACAGTACAGAGGCAGGTCGTTACTACACACTATTTAAACAGATGCACAGCTCTTATTTGCATGCATCGCCCTCGTCGAAAACAATGTATTTCCAACCCCAGTGTGTCCCTATTTAGTCTACACGAGCAGAGCTGATCTGACCCCTCAATGTCGCAACTCTGACACCAGATGGCTCTGGGCCCACCCAGCACCGCAACCAACCACACCACACACGCACACGTTGTATCAACATCGAGGCAGACTCGCTGTTTACAATGTTCTTTTTATTTTTATGATGCGCACAGGCTCCAAAGTTTAGATGTTTTTGGTGACATTGTACAGTAGCACTGGCTGCGTGCTAATGCAGGAACATCATAGTGGTCCGTGTTAGTTATTGTCGTGTGTGTAACCCGATCCACTGAGTCAGTCAGTCAGTCATGGAGGAGGAGGATGAGGTACTGTCTGCTGAAGAGCTGCTGTCAAAGAGACACCGCAAAGAGAAGAAGGACCTGCAAGGTATGAACACGATGGGCCCATGTCATCATGAGATCTAGATGAGATCTAGCTTCTTCTGCTTGTGTTATCGTTGGATACGATAACACAACAGTGAAGCAGAAGCTAGATCTCAAGATCTCAGATCAGACACATTCACATTTAATACCATGCTGTATCATCATTACAGTGGTCCCCATCTAAATGATAGTTAAAGGCACCAAATGTATCCTTATGGGTCGGTTAGTAGTGCTCTGGTAGTGGAAGAAACCATGCAAGCAAGGCACAACCAGCTCATCATCTCATCATAATCAACAGTAGTGTCATTTGGGTCCTTGACATGAAAAAGTTTGGTAACCACTGCTGTATTGTGTATTGATGCTGTAGGTCAGGGGTTTTCAACCTTTTTCATACCAGGGACCACCAGTTTATTCAGAATTTGAGCCACGGACCACCACTTGAGGACATTTTAGCCCCGCAGACCCCCAAAACTAAAGATTTCTTTTGCTTTTGTCCACAATTCCAGGCTGGATTTAGGAAACAAAACAGTCAAACATACAGATAGAAATGACCATTAATCTTCTACATTATCTAGTTGTGTAGACTTGGGCTAATTAGGATGATGAATATTTTAACTCTTGAGAGTGTAAAAATGAAACCAAATGGACCCGCCAGGGTCCATTTGGTTTCATTTTTACGTTCTCAAGAGTTACATCTGGTTAACCAACTTAGCTGGGGACCACCTGAGACCCTCTCAAAGACCCACTGGTGGTCCCCGGACCACCTGTTGAAAACCCCTGCTGTAGGTAGTTACAGATACCTCTGATCCATATAGCTCTACTGATTCTATGATTCTGCCTTGGAAGGCAGTGCAAAGCAGGATCATAAAAGCAGTGGAACTATGGACTTGACTGATTTGATTCATCCATTCACTGATTTTCACTGAATTTGTATTAACAGCTTCTAGATTTACTGTACAATTCAAGCGCAACTCAATACGTCACTGGCAGAACCTGTTAAACGTACACTTGTTTACAATGGCAGCCTCCCTGCCGGAGATACCCAATTCAGAGAGACAACGGCAAACGTTGATCAAATGACACTTCTTGTACGATCAATGTTGTCCCCCATAGCCAGGGGTCCCCAAACTACGGCTCGGGGGCCAGACCCGGCCCGCCTCCACATTTTACCCGGCCCCCTGAACAATTTCAGATCCCCCCACCCACATTATTCCCCTGCACAAGCTGAAATCCCCTATGATCGTTACATTTCTTTCTGTTGCAAACTGACCCGGCCCCCCATTAGAGAAGAGAAAAGTTTATGTGGCCCTCACTGGAAAAAGTTTGGGGACTCCTGGCCTATACCATACCTGGGCATTATGCGGCCCGGGTGCCAAATGCGGCGCTTTGGCTGACTCTGACCGGCCCGTGAAAGGGTGTAAAAAGTGAAACCAAATGGACCCTTGCAGGTCCATTTGGTTTCATTTTCACGCTCTCAAGAGTTAAAATATTCATCATTGTGAATTATCCCAAGTCTAACAACTAGAGAATGTAGAAGATTAATGGTCATTTTGATCTGTACGTTGGACTGTTTTGTTTCCCAAATCCAGCCTGATGTTGTGGACAAAAGCAAAATATAATCTTTAGTTTTGGGGTCTGTATGGCGCTAAAATGTCATCAAATGGTGGTCCGTGACTCAAATTTTGAATAAATAGGTGTCAAAATGGTTGGTCTTACGCTTACTTTTATCTTGAAATTAAATTAATACTACGCAGACTTTAGTTCAGCCTTTACTCTTGGCCCTCCACAATAATTTATGCATCTCATTTGGCCCTTTGGGAAAAATAATTGCCCACCTCTGGCCTATACACTTACATACTACTTGCGTATAAAGACACAAATAGCTGCAGTAATGGAGCCGAGGTACCGCTCAAAAAGTACTGTACAAGCCTTTACATCAGCCATTACTGCTGGTATCAGCACTGTGAATTCACATTCGTGTTTCCGCTTTCACTTTTCCGTGCTCCGTCCCTGTTTAGCCAAGATCCAGAGCATGAAAAACGCCGTCCCCAAAAACGACAAGAAGAGGCGGAAACAGCTGATGGAGGACGTGGCCAAGCTAGAGGACGAGCTCCAGCGCAGGCACCAGGAGGAGGTGGCACAGCTCTCCTCTACAGACAGCGCAAAGGTAACTAAAAACCCACCTAGGATAGGTCTAGGCCAGGGGTTTTCAACCTTTTTCATACCAGGGCCCAGTATCTATTCGGAATTTCAGCCACGGACCACCATTTGACAACGTTTTAGCTCCACACAGACCCCAAAGCTGAATATTTATTTTTCGATTTCGTCCACAATACCAGGCTGGATTTCGGGGGGAAAACAAAACAGACAAACATACACATCAAAATAACCATTATTAATATTCTACATTTTATAGTTGTGTAGACTTTGGCTAACTCATATGATGAATATTTTAACTCTTGAGAGCGTAAACATGAAACCAAATGGACCCGCAAGGGTCCATTTGGTTTCATGTTGGAGTCGGTAGTGCTGTCGCCTAACTAATCTAACCTAGCTAGAATTATCCTGGGTTGCCTTTACTTACTTTACTTTACTTTACTTTACTGGTTTATTTAGCCGGGACAATGCATATTAATGAACATTACAAAAAGAATAGTGCAATGTAAATACGCCAGATTTAGCAGAGTTGCAAATATCAATCCGCCATTCCCAACATCGAACAAGAAACAAGTTAAAACAAAACAACATGAAAAGACAGCAACAACAGAAAAAGTACAAAATTTAATCTAAAAGAGAGGTGACTAAAAAGTAAAAACTAGGTCTAAGGTGCATCTAAGTAGCAGCGTTTTTACAATAGTGCAATTATCTCACAAAAGTACTAGTGCATAGGGATTCAAGTAAATTTCAAGTAACATCACAACGGTAAAGTATACTTAATTATTAAACTAAACACGGTAGCAGGTTTGGTTGTCGAGTAAGCATTTCTGTGTGGAGCTTGAATGTTCTCCCCGAGTCGTACTGTCTCGCAAATCACACGTTTAGGACTCGGTCATACGGACGGACGTTGTCATTCGTGAGATTTCACTGGGCTTTAATCCGTGTTGGTCAGGTGGAAGAGGTGGTCAACGGCGTGGAGTCGGTGAAGATAGACGACGGCGAAGGACAAGAGGAGGACGCCAAGCAGCCGCGGGTCACCAAGGCCCAGAGGAGACGGGTGAGACGTGCTCCGTCGTGTCCTTGTAACCACTCAGCGACGTGCAGAGAGTGTTTTAGGGGTTCACATGCTGAAGTCCTATAAGACAGGGGTTTTCAACCTTTTTGACACCAGGGCCCACTATTTATTCAGCATTTGAGCCAGGGAACATTGTAGCTCCACAGAATAAAGATTTCTTTTGCTTTTGTCCACGATTTGTCCACATTTCCAGAATGGAAATGTTTGACCATTAATCTTCTGTTTGACCATTAATCTGTTTGAATTAGCCAAGTAGACTTGGGCTAATTCAAATGATGAATATTTTAACTCTTGAGAGTGTAAACATGAAACCAAATGGACCCGCAGTGTAAACATGAAACCAAATGGACCCGCAAGGGTCCATGGTGGGTAAAAAGGGCAGGGGCTGAAGCCCCCTTTGATGTCTTATGTGTGCACGTCCCTGTAATAACTTAAGGCCCAAACTCTTAATTTCCGATACTGATCGGAAAATCAACCAATACCGATGGTTGGAAAAAAATAAATAATGAGAGCATTCTGTGATTTGGGTGATCTGGAAAACCCAAACCAACAGCATGTGCACCGAGGCCTGCCTCTACTTGATCATATATATATATTTTTTGTAATCAATTAATGTTAATTTTAATTAATATTTTTCCAATTGTGTGGCTCCATACATCTCTGTAAATGATTTATTGATTTTCCCAAAAAACAAAAATAGTCATATTTTTATAATATTTTTCCCAATGCAGATATTTTCCAATATTCATTTTTAAAGCCTTTATCAGCGGATAATATCTGTATGGCCGATATATCTGCCCATCCCTATTTTTCTATATTTATATTGAACTCATTTTACTCACAAAGCATCTCGTCTCATCATTTTCTTTTTGGAAAGCTAAAAGATCCGGTTCAGGTCCGGTCTCACAAAAACATGCAGTTTTGGGAGGGGGACACTCTAAACAGGGCGCTTGATGGAGGGGACTGGAACTGGTTGGAATAACGTGTTCCTTCCACACGCTACGTCCAACCAGGGAAACTCGCCCCTGTCAGGTGAAAAGAAGGCAGCGTGGACTCCTCATGCATTGAAGAAGCATGAGGCCAGTCCGCTGCCTCCCCAGGTTGGTGGAGGGTGTGTAGAGCCCAGGATCACATTAGGAATTGGCACTGGGTGAAAAATGGGTTACAAAATCGTGGGATAAAAATTTGAAAAAACTAGAATGTAGTGTCAGAAACTAGAATGTAGCGTCAGAAACTAGAATGTAGTGTCAGAAACTAGAATATAGCATCAGAAACTAAACTAGACTGTAGTGTCAGAAACTATACTCAACAAAAATATAAATGCAACACTTGTTTTTGCTCCCATTTTTCATGAGATGGACTAAAATTAATTCCAGATATACAATATTACCATTTCTCTCAAACATTGTTCACAAATCTGTACTGGCTGGTTCGAAGTCCCCAATCCCCCAATAAAGCAAAAAGAAATACACATTTCAGGTGGCCTTTTATTGTGGACAGTCTAAGGCAGACCTGTGCACTAACCATGATGTCACATCTGTATCTTGATTTGGCACACTTGTGAGGTGGGATGGATTATCTCAGCAAAGCAAAAGTGCTCAGTATCACACATCTAGACAGATTTGTGAACAATTTTTGAGAGAAATTGTTATATTGTATATCTGGAATGAATTTTAGATCTTTAAGTCCATCTCAGGAAAATGGGAGCAAAAAAAAGTGTTGCGTTTATATTTTTGTTGAGTATAGAATGTAGTGTCAGAAACTAGAATGTTGTGTCAGAAACTAGAATGTAGCGTCAGAAACTAAACTAGACTGTAGTGTCAGAAACTAGAATGTAGTGTCAGAAACTAGAATGTAGCGTCAGAAACTAGAATGTAGCGTCAGAAACTAGAATGTAGTGTCAGAAACTAGAATGTAGCGTCAGAAACTAGAATGTAGCGTCAGAAACTAGAATGTAGCGTCAGAAACTAGAATGTAGCGTCAGAAACTAGAATGTAGCGTCAGAAACTAGAATGTAGTGTCAGAAACTAAACTAGACTGCAGTGTCAGATACTAGAATGTAGCGTCAGAAACTAGAATGTCGTGTCAGAAACTAGAATCTAGGGCAAAACGGAGTTAAAAAGGTCACTAACACAACAAAACGCGGTCGTTTTCTTCCAACAGGACAAGAGAGCGGCCCAGGAGAAGGAGCGTGAGCTGCGCATCGCCGAGGCGGAGGTGGACAACCTGCAGGGCCTGAGGCACCAGGAGGGCCTGAAGGTCACCCAGAAGCTGGCCCAGAGGCAGCTGCAGGTCAAGGAGATCTCGTCCGACGGCCACTGCATGTACCGCGCCGTCCAGGACCAGCTGGCCCAACGGGCACAGGTACGGACCAAGTAGAGTAGCTTCACTGCCATCACAGAGGCTGTGTCCGAATTCATTCCCTATTCCCTATATAGGGCACTACTTTTGCCTTCCGCCATTTTGTTTGAGTGTCCGAATCGGTAGTGAGAGTTTTTGTACCCTAATATAGTGTACTGAAATATCCCACAATGCACCTGGATTTGTAGGGACCATCGGTTGGTCACTAGAAAAGTGGATCTTGCCCACAATGCATTGCGCATTGAGCGGGACATCCACATTAAGATCGAAGAAGAATAATAACACACACACACACACACACACACACACAAAACGACTTTTCGGCGGGCGGGCGCGTGCGCACGTGCATGTGCGTGAGGTGCGCTCCGGCACCTCCCGAGTTACTGTATATAACCCTATATGCTTACAAACGTATTTTCACGAAACTATTATTATAATATTAAAACCATTATATATACATAATATTACATAATCGGTTTCTAGCGAAAACATAACTATATAACTATATATAATATAACTATGACTAATTGGTCAAACTTTAAAAGTGCATAGGCCCGCACAGTGGATTTATAGCGCCCTCTACCGATATTGACGTCAGATCCGGTGCTCCCCACATAGGGAGAACTGTCCGAAATCACCACTATTGTACTCCACTAACTCTCGTGCCCCAGAGTAGGGAGTAGGAAGTAGGGAACATCCCTATGCATTCGGACACAGCCAGAGTCTATAGGAGTCGGAATCCGGCTTACTGATTTCTACACAGATAAGGGGGGAAACAGTGAAGGGAGAGGGAGTTCCAGGGTAGTCTCGAAGCAAAAGATTTGAGTTAAACGTTTGCTGTGAAAGAATATCTATTCAAAGATTTTCACAGTTTTTTGATATTAAAAGGATCCCCCCCAAATATGCCTTATAATCCATTTTTGGTGGGAGCACCTTTTGGTGTTCTAATAAAAAATGGTTCCTTGTGCACCTAAACATAAGCCCAGATGAATCAAAAACGCAGTCCCACACATTTAACGGTCTCCAGTGGTTTGACGAGACACTCGTGGTGTTAAAAGTGATTAAAATCTATAAAGGGCCTACAGTATATGTGTTTTAACATCCTGACTGGTTCTATCCTGTTCTGTTCTGGGCAGACGGTGAGTTTGAAGGAACTGCGCGCTCGCACCGCCGAACACATGAGGCAGAACGCCGACGACTTCCTCCCTTTCCTCACCAACACAAACACTGGTGACATGTACACCACAGGTAAGACACACAGCAGTAGTCTTCTGAACAAGATAGATAGGGCATGCCTTGTTGGTGGATTTGAAAGAGATGCCTTGTTGGTGGATTTGAAAGAGATTTTGGTCTGGTTCCAGAAATGATCCAGTATTTAATGTGTAATGTTCATGATATTTATATTGGAATGAATGAGCCCGGCTGGAAAGTGTCCTACCCTACTGGGGAGAGGGCGGGGAGCTTACTGAAAGGTCCATTTACTTGTTGTGAACTGAATTTGCAGTTTATGAGTTTTTGTTGACAAAATGTTATTTAGTTAGGCCTTGGCGTAGACTCCCGAGTGCCTGATTTTACACTTGGATACATAATAAAAAATTGCAGATCTGCTATTTTCAGAGCGTAACACCCTATTTCTGTCAATTATTTGTTTTGTATTAATGTATTAAGCCAAGTAACACCCTTCGAACCAGGGATTTGTTTTGTAACAACTGACCTCCACTGCACCTCAGACAGTTGTTAGGAAACAAATCACCTGTTCGTCGGGTGTTATCCCTTGCTTATTTCTTTGCCACAGACTGCACCCGGCGCTCACTATATAGACCAGGGGTTTTCAACCTTTTTCATTCCAGGGCCCACCATTTATTCAGCATTTGGGCCACGGACCACTGACCACCAAATGACCATTAATCTTCTACATTCTCTAGTTGTGTAGACTTGGGCTAATTCAGATGAGGAATATTTTAACTCTTGAGAGTGTAAAAATGAAACCAAATGGACCCGCAAGGGTCCATTTGGCTTCATTTTTACGTTCTCAAGAGTTACATCTGGTTAACCAAATTAGCTGGGGACCACCTGGAACCCTCCCGAGGGCCACTGGTGGTCCCCGGACCACCTGTTGAAAACCCCTGATATAGACGATACAAAGTATACAGTGTATTTGCACGTGAGCTCATGAAGATGTACTCTGTGTTCCCAGACGAGTTCGACAAATACTGCAGCGACGTGGAGCACACGGCGGCGTGGGGCGGCCAACTAGAAGTGAGTTCTTTCTTATTTTAGAAAATTGTCATTACAAAAAAAAAAAAGCCATAAAGATAGCCCGATGAAGGCGGTCCGGCAGTATATACGTTATAAACCAAAAACATTGCTGGTTTCGTCATAATAAACTTTTACCACAGCGTTTGAACTTGAAGACAGTGCGTGGGAATACCTGCTTTTTCAGTACCTTCCCCTATGCACCTGTCGCTCGTAGGTGTGCTAAAACAGTCTTGCTTTTTTATAGAACGTTGTCCTGGAAACACCACAGAATGGCAGGCTTAAAGTTCGAGGTTGGCCGCACGAGTTCAGTGGTTGGCTTGGTCTAATTTGTTGTTCACAGCATTTCTTTTATTTTCTTAGGGAAGCCATATATACGACCCCCTTTTTCGTCAAAGCCAATTAATTCCCGACTAGTGATAGTTTGTCTACTGCCAGTGAGCAACCCCCACCTGAAGGACATAGCGCCTCCTCCTCCACTGTACTTCACCTGAGTTGGTCTTAGCTTTCAAAAAAAAAACAGTTCCACTTTTCTCTAACTTATGCCTCCATTTTTAGCCAATGTTTCATAGACTGGCTCATCTGCTAAGGCCAAAGAATTTCCCTTCAGTGTTGTCACCTAATTTATACTCAACGGTGTCCTGTTGAAAAGTAGCAGATCACCACCAAGTGGTGCGATATGAGCTTGTAGTTCTGCTATTTTTGAAACATTGTGAAAATGTGGTGGGAATATTTGAATACATTGTTTCGGAAGCAAACATTTTCAACTCAAATCTTTGCATCTGAGGGATCCCCTAGAACAACATGTTTTTAGATGAGGTTCTGCAGCTAAATAATAGATATTTCTGCGGGTCCTACCTATGAAATATGTTAAGCATCACTGACACAGAAAGAGATTTTTCCAGAAAAGAATACAGTAGAACCTCGCGCCAGGGACTAGAATTTAGTGTCACAAACTAGAATTTAGTGTCATGGACTAGAATCTAGTGTCGGGAACTAGAACCTAGTGTCAGAAACTGGAATCTAACTTCAGAAACTACAATCTACTGAAAGGAACTAGAATCTACCATGGGGGACTGGAATCTAGCACAGGGGTCAGCAACCTGCGGCTCAGGAGCTCCAGAACACAGCCCTAGTGGCTCAGTGGCCGCAGCATTATTACATACTGTACACACACTGGGGTGATCCACATCAAAATAATATAAACATTTCAGTCACCCAAAACGCGTTGCGCTGTCTGACAGTTGCCAGCTAAAGTAGCACTTGGCCATGTCAAAAAAGCCCAGCAGTTATCAGAGGTGGAGCTTTCAATCTGAACCACCCATTTTCAAAGGTTTACTCAGTTTACTATGTCATTAATATACCTTAGAGGTGTTGTGTGGACTAAAAATGGAGTTCTGTAAAACTTTTTTTTTTTTTTTTTTTTTTTTTAGAAAATCCATTTCTGAAGAAAGGTTGTGTTTCACCATGTTAATGATTTTGGAGTCTGGGACACACTCTAAGTGTGACACCTCTTGCACCCAGGCGTAAACGGTAGCATTACAATGAATACAGCAAGGTGATGCAAAAGGTACAGTATTGTTTGTGCTCTGGCTTCTATGTTGGAGCTGTCCTTCCAATGAGCCTGAATAATATGTCCTCCTTTTCTTGTCTTTGCTTCCCTCCACCACCAACGCCAGCTGAGAGCTCTGACCCAAGTCCTCCAGCTGCCCATAGAGGTGATCCAGGCCGACTCACCGGACATCAAGATCGGAGAGGAGTACGACCAGGCCCCCATCACTCTCATGTAAGAGCTCGGCCTTTGTTCAAGCATGAATGAATGAATGCATTAATGAATGAATTCATTAGTTTGTTTGTTCATTCATCCATTCATTTTGTATTAACAAAAATGGAGAGGTACAGTACAAGTCAAGTACACACCGCAACAAATCTGAAAAAAAAAAGTGAATGGTCACAATAGTTAACACCTTAAGCTGCATAAAGAGCTCCAGTAAAGAGTGACACAGTTGATGAATGAATGAATGAATGAATGAATGAATGAATGAATGAATGAATGAATGAATGAATGAAATTTTTATTACCAGAGATGAGAGTTACAGTACAAGTCAAGACTGCAGTACAAGGCACACTGCTACAAAACTGCTTGGAGAACTACAGTACAATTCAAGTACAACTGCATCAAATCTGACAGAGCTGATTGGACACACTAGTTAAGCATACACTTGTTTACAATAGTGGCCAACTTGTTCATTTCATCGAGGCATTCAAATACCGTACATACAAAACAACTACTTCAGTAAAATCAGAAGCAGCAAATCATGGAGGCAAAATCATAGTGGAGGTAAAAAAGGGAAAAGAGAAATGTACAATGAGGAGAGGCGGGGTGGGTGGGGGGATTTTATATACATTTTTGTTTTACAGAGGCCAGTTTCGAATTGCAGCCATCTGTAGGTGCCCTTTGATCAGAGACTGAGTGTACCGGTAATCAAAATTCTGGACTATAAGCCGCACCTGAATATAAGCCGCACCAGCTAAATTCGGGGCAAAATACTGATTTTTCCTTGTATAAGCCGCACCTGACTATAAGCCGCACCAGGCACCAGTGGGCCCTGATCCCAGGGCCCACTATTTATTCAGCATTTGAGCCAGAGACCACGATTTAACACCTTCACCCCACAGACCCCCAAACTAAAGATTTCTTTTGGTTTTGTTCACAATGCCAGGATGGATTTTCACGAACAAAACATCAAAATGAGACCAAAATGAACATGACTTATTAATTAAGTGGTGCCAATTTAGATGTTGAACATCATAACTCTTGAGAGTGTAAAGATGAAACCAAATGGACCCGCAAGGGTCCATTTGGTTTCATTTTTACACTCTCAAAGAGTTACATCTGGTTAACCAACTTTCCATCATTTAGTCTGCGGAGCCCACCTGGAACCTGGAAAATCCATAGATTGGCCGCACCGTTGTATAAGCCGCAGGGTAAAAAGCATGTGAAAAAAGTAGCGGCTTATAGTCCGGAAATTACGGTAATCAAAAAGACGGAGATAATTAATCCTGGAGGCTACTGTTTGATCTACTGCATGATCTCTCCTGGTTTGTGGCTTGTCTTGCCGTGAATCGGCAGGTCCATCATGCAAAAGTGTCCGTTCCCATGATGACTGATGGTTAGAAAAATCTTTGAGCGTAATTCAGAAGCTATAAAAATAGAATCAAAGCCATCATTTTGGTGGCCCATAGTGGACACTATCGGTAGTCGCAGTAGGAAGTTTGTTCTTTGTTCCCCATTGTTGGTTCTTTGTTTTGGCAACACCATGTGCGTCCGAAACTCGGTCTGGATGGAAACGATCCTTTGGTGCACTAATTTAATTGGTGCTAATGGTTCCGGTCGTGTTAAGCGTTATACTTGTTTACAATAGTGGCCACCTTGTTCATTTCATCAAGACATTTATGCAAAATAATGACTTCTGTAAAGCCAGAAGCAGCAAATCATAGTGGAGGTAAAAGGGAGAGGAGAACTATACAAAGAGGGGAAAGGGCTGATAAATTCTTTGTCCTGTGAGTCTTGATGATGTTGTTGTTGATGCCAGTGAAGTGAAGTCAGTGGTTTTCAACCGGTGGACCGGGGACCTCTCAATAATTAAAATATTCATCATGTGAATCAGGCTGCACAACTAGAGAATGCAGAAGATTAATGGTCATTTTGATCTGTATGTTTGCCTGTTTTGTTTCCGAAATCCAGCCTGGAATTGTGGACAAAATCTTTAGTTTTGGGGTCTGTGGGGGCTAAAATGTCATCAAATTGTGGTCTGTGGCTCAAACTCTGAATAAATAGTGGGCCCTGGTATAAAAAAAAAGGTTGAAAACCCCTGTACTAGGTACATGCTAATGTAAACCCCCGACGTTTAAAACCCCTCTCCTCCTTGCGCTGCAGATACATGCGTCACGCCTACGGCCTGGGGGAGCACTACAACTCCGCTGAGCGCCTCAAAGAGGGAGCCGACGAAGACGACAGCTGAGAGACCACCGAATCGGCATGTGTGTGCGTGCGCGATGTAGAGGGAACACGGTATAACGCTGATCACACGCAGTTGTGTACGGCTGCCAAAATGAACCGATCTAATAAGCTCACGCCGTGACGTATCGGCACGGCACGGTGTAACTTGTAAGATCAGCTCTTTTCCACATGTGACGATTGGTGTTACAACTGAGTATTAAATCAGGATTTAAAAAAAGCTGCAAGCTGTACGTTTTCGTGTCTTATCCCCGGATTTGAATGCCCGGTCTTCCACCATGGAACTCTCACACTTGGGGAGAGATCATTTTTTGGAAGAGCATTGAAACTCCAGCCACCGCTGATGTAGCAATTATACTGTAATATCACTGCTGCTACATTTTCAATATTGTATTAACATGCTCTTACCACAGTGTCTCTTGTTCAGGCCGTAATCATATTTGAACCGGGGACCCCTAGTATTTTGTTTTAGTCTTGACTGCTGTCATTCTAACTTGTACCGCGCTCAGTCGGCGTTCTAACAGCGGGGGAACAACAGCAAGCGACGCTGGCTGAGAGAGAAAAAAAAAATACTGTATATAATATATACATACAGTATATACACGACAGTGATGATTTGGCATGGCCTCGGTACATTAACTGTAAAAACATGACTGCGTGGCATTGCATCGAATTATAGTGCAATGCAAACAACTGTTATCCAATAAAACCACATGTCTGTGAATTTACTACATGTCTGTGTAGATAAATGTACAGGCAGAGTGAATGGCTTGTCATGGCGGAAGGTTTTGGCATCCTTGCACATAAAGACCAAACATCTCCAATGCAAAATAACTTGAAATTGACAAAAGTACTTGGAGTCTCAAATTCTTTATTAAACTAATAACAATAACACAGAAACTTCTCTAATCATAACTTTATATTCATTTTTAAATAATATATCACACAGAAATTGCTGTGGCAAAATATTGACACCTTGAATTCACATCCTTTGGAGTAAATGACTGCTGTCAAACACTTCCTATAGGTTTCAGTGAGATGCCTACACCTATACGGCCAGTTTGGCCCACTCTTCTTTTGCAAACGGCTCCAGTTGACCCAGATTTTATGTGCATTGGTGCCAAAACTTTCAGCCACGATGGTAGATGAATGTTTGATAATGCTGTGCGGTGACGGGCAGGGTGGAGTATGCGACTACAGCACACTTGGACAGTGCTAATTGCTGTTCCCATTATAACCAAAACAAAATACATTGTCGAAGTAGTCTGTCATAGTCAGGTAGTCATGGCTACGGATTAGAAAAGTATTTTCTATTGCCTGTGGGTACTAATTGACATTTTTAGAGGGGTTTCTTGTGACCCTGCCAATTAACATTGCAACTTTCCTCATGCTTTAAGTAGCATGTAAGATGTGTTCATAATGTTACATGTTTTCATAATTCTGAATCCATTCCCAGCATTAGTTTTGCACAGAACATTCTGCTTGGGTACAAACAGAGCCCCTACATCATGTTAAATGTAAATAGGTCAGCACATTAAGGGCTAGTGGCTGTATTTTTTTTTTATCCGAATGAGTGCGAATGAGTGCAAATTTTCGACTTAAAAACAAATCAGCATATGTCACAGATTCTCATAGACTGATTTTCAATCTCTGTGAAATGTGTTACTACTACTACTAGACAGGTTTATAAGCACATGAAAACATGTATTGGTAAGGAATTTAATCTCAGATAGTGTTCCCTGACTAGTGACTTTATATAACATACTTTGAAACACAGAAAAGCTAAATAGTCCATATCTAGCTTTGACCGCTAGATGGCACTGTTGCTGGGGGAAAAACTGCCTAGTCCTTGGTCTCAAAGCATCACATAGCCATGGAAACGTATTGTAAAAAGTGTGTTTACATGCACAACGTCCTGTTAATATGGCCAAACTAGTTCTTAGAGCAATACAAGGAAATGCAACTTCTCTTAATTTGAGTTCTAGGAGAATGCATGAAGTTCCTACACCGGTTTCAAGATTACAGCACCTAAATGTTCTTTTGCTCAACAACAATCTCATCACAACTTTGCCTGTTGAACTTATGTCATTGCAGCACGTGAGTCTCATTGGACTATTTTCATTTTATTTTGTGGTTAAAGGACCACTTCACTTTTCAACGTATCTTCATATAATATGTCCTCACTAATGATACAATACCGCCATATTTACCAGACCATATCATATATACCATATTTTTTCCCTACTCAGTTTGTGTCTCACGGGAGGGCTGTGGGCAGCTCAGAAACTCCAATGACATCATCAGTGGGGTATCCAAGCTAATAGAAACTGCAGGCTTTCTATTCCTGGAAAGTTGCAATGCGGAAATGGAAGCCATTGTTCTTCTGATAATAAAAAAATATAAATATTTTTTCAAAATAAATAATAATAATATTGCAGTCGAACGACGATGTCACTGGAATACAGGTTTCTGAAGTGACCACAGCCCTCCTGTGAAACACAGACTGAGAACAAAACAGTGGTATTTTATCATGTACATTAGTGAGGACCTGTTATATGAAGATATGTTGAAACATGGTGAAGTGGTCCTTTAAGCATGTAACATTTCTGTAGTTCAAAAGGATATTTCAAACTTTGCCATTTATTTTAAATATCCAACCCACAACCTTTATCTATATTTACTAGGGCTGGGACTTTAACTGATTAATTGAGGTTAATTAATCACAGAAACAATAACGCGATTAACAAAATTAACTCATTTTAATCGCCACACAGACCCCAAAACTAAAGATTTATTTAGCTTCTGTCCACAATTCCATACTGGATTTGAGAAACAAAACAGTCAAACATACAGATCAAAATGACCATTAATCTTCTACATTCTCTAGTTGTGTAGACTTGGGATAATTCACATGATGAATATTTTAACTCTTGAGAGTGTAAACATGAAACCAAATGGACCCGCAAGGGTCCATTTGGTTTCGTGTTTACGCTTTCAAAGAGTTACATCTGGTTAACCAACTTAAACAGCCTGTTTTAATTGACAAAAAAAATGCTTCTGGTGTCAAATATTGGTATGCGATTAATTGAGATTAATTAATTACAAGGCTTCAAATTAATTAGGTCAAAAAAATAATCGAGTCCCACATAAATGCTTAAATCTCTTGTCTCTTTGCCAGCTTTCAGAGCTTAATTTAGGAAATAATTCCCTAAAGGAGATTCCAGCTGCCCTGGGTCGTTTAGGGTGCTTGAAAAAACTCCACCTCTACAGGAACCAAATCACCACGGTGTCACCCGAGGTGATAGGTAGGTTCTCACAGAGTTGTGTGCCAAAGACGAGATAAACTTTATCGTCCGCAAGGGAAATTTGTCTTGGGTTTTCACGGTTAGTGATTTATCGTAGAGCTCTGGGGTCTGAACGGCGGAGCGGGGTTGGGAAGGAGCGCTTGTTTTATCCGCCGGCTACTACTAGTAGGGCGGGGTGAAGCATAGTTTTACTGAGGTTATGGTTAGGGTTGGGTTAGGTTTAGGCATAGGTTTACTGAGGTTAAGTTTAGGGTTAGGATTAGGTTTAGGCATAGCCTAGTTTTATTGGGGTTGTGTCTTTATGGTTAGGGTTAGGTTAGGTTTACGCATAGGTTTACGGAGGTTAAGTTTAGGGTTAGGATTAGGTTTAGGCATAGCCTAGTTTTATTGGGGTTGTGTTTAGGGTTAGGTTGGGGTTAGAGTTAGACGATGCTTTATGCGGTTACTAACCCTAACCATAACCTCAGTAAAACTATGCTTCACCCCGCCCTACTAGTAGTAGCCGGCGGATAAAACAAGGGCTCCTTCCCAACCCCGCTCCGCCGTTCAGACCCCAGAGCTCTACGATAAATCACTAACGGGTTTTCACCCCTGCTGCAGCCGCACACAAAACATTAAAGCAGTGGTTTTCAACCTTTTTGACACCAGGGACCACCATTTATTTAGCATTTGAGCCACGGACCACCATTTATTCAGCAATTATAGATTTCTTCTGTTTTTATCTACAATACGAGGATAGATTTCAGAAACCTAACAGGCAAACCTAGATCTCTAGTTGTGTAGACTAAGTTGGGCTAATTCAGATGGTGAATATTTTAACTCTTGAGAGTGTGAAAATGAAACCAAATGGACCCGCAAGGGTCCATTTGGTTTCATTTTTACATTCTCAAGAGTTACATCTGGTTAACCAACTTTCCATCATTTAGACTGGGGACCACCTGGAACCCTCTCAGGGACCACTGGTGGTCCCCGGACCACCTGTTGAAAACCACTGCATTAAAGGGTTAGTTCAGATTTTTGGAACTTAAATTGTAGGAAATACTGGCCATTAATATAGTGGTGTGTGTATGGTTTTGGTCAATATTAAGTAGTTTCGGTCATTTTGTGGGGGTCACTTGGGCCACACAATAAAAGTAACTTAATCCACAAAACTAACATAATTTGTATTGTTGAATTATTTTGAAAATATGACCTTTGTTAATTTTTGACCCCCCCAGCTTTTTGCGCGTAGTGATATGGGGAAAAAATACATAATTCCTTGTGATAGAGGGGTGAAAAATGAACAAAGGATGTGTTAGTATTTGAGGAATGGGTCAACAATACAAAGGAAGTTAGTTTTTTAGGATTCATTTACTTTACTAACTGCGTGGCCCCAGTGACCCCACAAATGACTAGAACTACTTCATATTCCACCAAAACCAAAGCAGAACTCCCATCACAGGACTCTGGCTGTGATGGGATTAACTGTATTTATGGCAAGTACTTCATATAGCTTAACTAAAAAAAATCTGAACTATCCCTTTAATGACCTTTAAAGTCTGGAGCTTTCTGGTGGAGCTGTTGCCCCTGTGCCCGACCTCGGATAAGCAGATGAAGATGGATGGGTGGAAAATACAAAACGGGGAGAAAACAGTACACACATAGTGTGAGGAATACATTGACTGTATTTTTTCAGAGCCTCATTCAACATTTTAATTGATGCTGGTACAAACCTGATGTACTTCCACTTTGCTTCTTTGTACCTTCTCCCAGAGGGAAAAATTACAACTTTTTAAAAAACGAGTAACATCACATACATGACATTGTTTTAGCCTGTTTTTAATATGGCCTGCTAGATGGTGAACCATGGTGAATATAGAAGTAGACTGGATGAAATTTACAATTCAGTGCTTTGCAGGTCGCTGGCCAAACCTTATTCTTCTCAACCTGAACCACAATCAGATTAAAAGACTTCCACCAGACATTCAACGGTAGGCAAAAATCACGTTCAGTTCAGTTACGTTCTTCAGATATTGGGACACGCAAAACACAATGATTCTTGGCAATCGCCAATGTGTTACATGCGGCATTCAGTATGGTATACTGTACATAGGCGACTGTATATATTTAAGGGACGCACTAAGCTGGTTACAGGCCCTGGTGTCTTACATTGCATCTTGAACAATTGCAACACAGGTTCTGTATTGACCCCAAATCCTTTTAATTAACTATCGTTCTATATCGTCTAAAACAAACAAATCTACTTCACATTGGCTATATGTAAACTCTTGAAAGTGGCACGTTACTATGGATCTTATATCTGTTTTGCATGTCAAATATTCTTATAAATTACAAAATGACATATGTTTCACTTTACAAAAAATACTGTGGATCTTTTTTTGAATGTCATATATAATTCTCGTGAATCACAAAATTATGTTTTATTTTTCACTTTGCAAAGAAATACTATGGATCTTATATTAACTTTACTCGTTTATCTGAAAGGTAAACTTGAAAGGCCACTTTCAAGAGTTTGCATATACTGTACATGTTTTCCCATATGGACACAGACATGTCATTATTTGTTATACGGTATTCCTTCTCAGCCTGAGTAATCTTGAACACCTCAGTGTGATGGACAACGCATTGGAAGACGTCCCCGTTGAGTTGGGACGCCTCACCAAGTTAACTGAGCTGAACTTGAACTTCAACATGTTGTCCCAGCTTCCTCGGCAGCTGTACAACTGTAGAGCACTGGCCAAGTTGCACGTGGCCCGAAACAGGTTGGCTGCACTTCCAGAGGTGGGTGTGCTCCGCTCACGCAGAAGTAGCCCATGGCCTACTTGTGTGCTGATCTAGTTCACTGATGACATAAAAAAGTAGCCCTATAAGCTATGTGAGCGCTAAAACTAATACAAAATACAGTTTCATGAACAAATATAAACTAGACTAAGAGGTTACTTGGACCATAGTGAAGTGGCCATTTGATGTTTGGTGTGCATGTTGTTTTGTGAGCTTGTAGATCAGCTGTTTTCAGCATGATTGTGAAATCAGGCATCCTATCTGAAGACACAACTAGACGTGCACATTTATTCAGTCTGACTAAAACTTCATCAAATTCACACTTGTGCACATTAGCAAAGTACATTTACCTCGGCAGTACTGTAACATAAACGTTTTGAGTAGCATTTGGCTGTCACCACACAAAAAATATTGGAATTTCAAATCTAGTGCGTTTCTAGGAAGGCAACTGTGAGATTGTGAGCCTCTATAGCTATAGCTTGTATAGATAATTGTATATAGAGATGCCTGGATTCAAGATAACTGTACAACATGCTAGTGTAGCTATTCAACCCTGCATGCTTGTGTTCGATTGCCCTCTCTCTTCTTTCACATGAGAATCAGATCATTTTCGTTATTGCCGATTTGATTTGGTTCTCTCTCAGGGAATAAGGTCCTTGTCAAAGCTCCGACTTCTGGATGTTGCTGGGAATGATTTGTCCATGTTTCCTGTTGAGGTATGTTTTCTCAATGGTGTTATTTGATGGATCAGTCTAGCAGGTTTTATTATTTTATTATACCATTCTTTAAGGAATCTAAAAACAATGCCATGCATGAACTGAGAACGGTCCATATCTGCTGCTGTGAATAAACTTTGGTATAGTCCAGTGGTTTTCAACCAGTGGTCCGGGGACCACCAGTGGTCCTTGAGAGGGTTCCAGGTCGTCCTCAGGCTAACTGATAGGAAGTTGGTTAACCAGATGTAACTCTTTGAGAGCGTAAAGGGTCCATTAGTATTTATCATCTGAATAACCCAAGTCTACACAATGAGAGAAGATTAATGGTCTCTGTGATCTGTATGTTTAACTGTGCTGTTTCTCAAATTCAGTCTGGGATTGTGAACAAAAGCAAAAGAAATCTTTTGAAATCTCAAATGGTGGTCCCATGGCTCAGGTTCTGAATAAATAGTGGGCTCTGGTATCAAAAAGGTTGAACACCACTGGTATAGTCCTCTAAGAGCATTTATTACCATGCTTCTGCTGTAGAATTTCACATTGAATGTATGGTCTCCCCTCCAGTTTCATCTGCTCCAACTGCAGGAGCTCTACTGTGAAGGAAACAGCTTTGTGAGCTGTAAGCCGCTGGTGTCACAGCAACCAGCAGAGGTGCTCGCATTGAAGGTAATAATAATGTCCAACGTTGGTCTACCAGGGCTTGACACTTGCCTGGGGCAAGTAAAAAAATGGTGGGGCAAGTGAAGACTGCTACCTGGTTGTGTGCAACTTAGTGTACTATAACACAACACAAGATAAATTTGTCTTGAAGGCAGTCATTGCACTCTGCCTCTGTGTCTTTCCCTGCTTTCTAGCTATCTCTACCTATCTCTCTCCCAGGTCCATTTGGTTCCAAACTATCATTTTGCTGGGGTCAGGGACCACTGGGTCTGTGACCACTATGGGCTAATTAAGATGATGAATTTTAACTCTTGAGAGTGTAAAAATGAAACCAAATGGACCCGCAAGGGTCCATTTGGTTTCATTTTTACACTCTCAAGAGTTACATCTGGTTAACCAACTTAGCTGGGGACCACCTGGAACCCTCTCAGGGACCACTGGTGGTCCCTGGACCACCTGTTGAAAACCCCTGGTTTAAAGCACCCAAGTAGGAAGTAAACTTAAATGCAAAATTTACAATATATTTTTGGGGGGCAAGTGACCATGACCTGAGGGCAAGTAGAACCTGACTTGGGCAAGTGCCTCGAAGACCTTAGTGTCAAGTCCTTGGTCTACACATGAGTTTTGAGGGGGAGGGGAGTCCCAGGTGACAGTGACGTGGCGATTGAATGACTTGTAGGACCGTTTTAATACCTCAGAAAGAAAGCAAGAACGAAAGAAAGAAACGAAACACGACCAGTACTGCTTCAGAAGTAATCAATCAACAAACAGTTGGCCTAATATAAAACAATATCAAGTCAAACTATGTAATGCTACTATATGACAGCATGAGTGCATGTGTGCTTTCTTGCATGCACAATGCCTTGAAGTTACAATACATCCATGAATACTATGTGTATATGATTTGAGGAGCTCGGGACGTGTACCATTTTGAGGCAATTCATACTGTAGTCAAGAGTACAAGACATGGACTATAACTTATAAGGTTTACATCCTTTTTATAAGGTGCTGCTGCTGCTGTCTGTTTAACAGTCACAACCAACCACCTGTGTGCCCCCCTCCCCTCCCTCCTCCAGGAGCTGGTTGCCAGGTTTGTCCTGCTGGAGTCCAGGAATAAAGGCTCTCCGGTCCTTAGGGCTCTCCCCTGCTACCCTGCGGCTCTGACTTCCATGCTGGAGGACGGCGGGCGCTGCGCTCTCTGCCTGGGCCCCTTCCTCTTCACCTGGCTGGAGAGCGTGCACTTCGTCCACCTGAAGAAGGTATAGGGGCTGGGTCAATATGAACATTTGATTGTAGCAACATTTCCCAATGGGGTTCAGGAGAGAATGATATGGGGGCGGCTTCATCGTAATGGTATGGGTGCGGCTTCATTGTGGCTTCATTCATGAAGCATACCATTTTCGGTTACAGGACTTAGTTGTTGTTGAAGTTGCAACAGACACGCAGCATGCATAAAGCTGAAGCTCTGACTCAGAGAGTTTTCTGTTTTCAATGCTGATGAATTGCTGTTGGTTTAGTGGTGGTGCCACAACTGTAGTTAGTTAGTAGCAGTAGTAGTGGTTCAAATCATTTTAAATATAAGCACTTTCATTTGAAATATCTTGGGTTGTTTTGCATGCCATCATGTTTGGTGATTGGGCATTTAGGGGGGCATTACCCACCCATGCCTAAATCTGCCCCTGTTTGATTGATTGATGGATCGGGACCTCCCAATAAAATGCTGACACATCCTGACAAAAAATGCCTATACATGAACAACATTGTTGCTATCATGCTGATAGTTCAGCCTATATTTAGACCTGTGTGTGTGTGTGTGCGTGCGTGTGCGTGTGTGTGTGTGTGTGTGTGTGTGTGTGCGTGTGTGTACGTGTGTGTACGTGTGTGTGTGTGTGTGTGTGTGTGTGTGCGTGTGTGTGTGTGTGTGCGTGTGTGTACGTGTGTGTGTGTGTGTGTGCGTGTGTGTGTGTGTGTGTGTACGTGTGTGTGTGTGTGTGTACGTGTGTGTGTGTGTACGTGTGTGTGTGTGTGTGTGTGTGCGTGTGCGTGTGTGTGTGTGTCAGGACATGAAGATGAGGAGCTCCTTGACGGTCCCAGTGAGGGTTCTCCTCTGTTCCTACAGATGCCTCAACAGACACGGACACTCCTACTATGCCGTCGCTCCGACGTAATTTAAAGATGAGCTTGGGCTTTGCTACTGATGCCCACAAAATGTGCCGACAAGTGAAATAAGCAAAAGACGAGGGGGTAGCGAGGGGGTCACTTCAGTATAATATGGATATGTGTGTGTGTGTCGATGCTGGAACAGTTTGTCACCGTTCAAACATCGGAAGATTGTTAGAGCCTATAAAATGTTTAAGTTTTGGTCGATGTACAGTAGGTCTACATGTACAGTTTTGTTCACTGGGCAGAGACAGATGACCACTGAACCATTGTCAGTGGTGAAAGTGCTTCTTTTATATAGAATAACACAACAACTACCAATCACACGAGGTCCCCTGTGTGTGCAGGCCATTTTTGTATCAATATCAGATCAGATGTAATCAAAGAAGAGTGTGGAATGTCCAGATTTGTCTCTTGTGGAGAATGAAAGAAATTAACATTCATGACTTTGTTTTTCTCTTCTTTTTGGTTGTTTTGTTTTGTACAATTAAAACACAAATAATAGCTGTTGATAATTTATTTTAATTCATGATTGTCTTTTTAAGATGACAGTATATAATGCTCTATACTGCCCTATGTTGCTTTGAATGTCTTTACGTTGGGGCTGGGAGTTCAGATTGTGGAGGAATGTCTCTTAGCCTATTATTGCATAATCAATAGATATTTTGATCTTTGTAAAAAAAAAAAAAAAAAAAAAAAATAGGCTATTTGAATTATCATTTAATTCATTTAATTTCATCCATTGGTTGAGTGGTTTTGATGAGAGGTTTTCAACCTTCTTTCCCGTCTTTGAGGGGGTTCCAGGTCCAAAATGGACACTTGAAAGTAACTGTTGAAAGTGTAAGATGGGAATTATCATTAGAAATCTGCATTACAACAAGCCTGCATACAAGACGTCTATAGCCTACAATTTGAGAGAATAAAGGTTTGTTATTTGTTAAGGTCAAGGTTGTATTGTCCACAACAGAAATCTGGGCTTCTTTGACCCTTTCCTGCTATGCTACAGCCCCATATAAAACATCAACGACAAACAAAATGCATGACAGAGCCTAAAGTTTAACCCAACCAAGGTATGTGTGTGGACCAAAGCATGTCCAACGACAAAGACAATGGACTATTTAGTTTTGGGTCTGCTAAATGCCATCACGTGGTGAATAGATAATGGACCTTGAAAAAGTTGAAAACCAACAGAAGCAGCATTTACGCAGTTTGCTGACTGAGCGACACGGCAGTGTTGCCAACTGCCAAAATCCAAAATGCACTAGTGGCACTTCCATAATGCACTAGAATGCGCTAGATCCTTGCCTGGAAGGGAATATGATGAATATTAAATGACCATTAATCTTCTACATTCTCTAGTTGTGTAGACTACGTTGGGCTAATTCACATGATGAATATTTTAACTCTTGAGAGTGTAAAAACGCTCTCAAAGAGTTACATCTGGTTAACCAACTATCCATCATTTAGCCTGGGGACCACTGGTTGAAAACCACTGTCATAGGAGGAGAAATGGTGAAAAATGAGGGTTTTATCTCTGGCGCCTGTCAATCAATTTCACCCCAACTCACCAGCCAAAAAGCACTAGATTTTCCGCCAGGAGTTTTTCACTAATTTTGGCGCTAGGGGGGTCTGAAAAAGCGCTAAATATAGCGCCAAATGCGCCAAGTTGGCAACACTGGCGACACGGTCGTACTACGTACTTCAAAATATAGTTCACGACGACGACAGATTGACACGTGCAGCCAGCCAATAGCTAGCCTCGTTCCTGGCCTGTATTGATCCCTCGACCAATAAGCTGAGATCAAGAGGCGGAGGCTCCTCCTCTCTCCCGCCCTCTCTTCCCCTCGCTCTGTCTCTCTCAATCACACAACACTAAACTCCGACGACGCTTTGCCATCGAGGGAAATAAAAAACATTTACGGTATGTTCTGTCCTTCGAACTTGGTTCATTTGACGCCAAAACGTTTGCAAACGTCGTTTGCAAACGTTTGCTACGTTTAACGTCACGAAATCACGACTAAACTTATTCTAAAAGTTAGATTTGGTTTGGTATAAACTGAGCCCTGAGGGCCCTGTCTGGTTTGAGGCGCACGTGCGTCTCGTTGCGGTAATGAGCTGCCTGCTTGTGGCGCAGGTGATAATAAGGAGGAGGTAAATAAATAAACGGAGCGAGTAAAGTAAGTATGCTGGTCAACACGACGTTGAAATAACTTTGTCTGTGACTTTAAAAGGAGCTAATTTGTCGTTCTTGTTTAATAAGCCGCAGAAAGTAGCGAGCCTCGTCCGGTGACTTGGTCAGTTTATGCATGTACGTACGTCGTCGGGCGGAATACGTGAAGTCTCGGCCCCAAATGATAGTCGCGGTCCTCGCTGAAATGCTGCGACATTGAGGGGTCAGTAAACCGAGCGCTAAGAGGGACCAATATGCAGTCGGATCTGCAACGTGTTTTCTGTTTTAGAGCAGGGGTTTTCAACCTTTTCGACACCAGGGACCACCATTTAATCAGCATTTGAGCCACGGACCACCATTTGAGAACATTTTAGCCCCAAAGACCTAAAACCAAAGAATTCTTTTGGTTTTGTTCACAATTCCAGGCTGGGATTTTGCAAACAAAACAGTGTAGACTTCCTAATTAAATAATGCTAATTCAGATGAATATTTTAACTCTTGAGAGTGTGAAAATGAAACCAAATGGACCCGCAAGGGTCCATTTGGTTTCATTTTTACATTCTCAAGAGTTACATCTGGTTAACCAACTTTCCATCATTTAGCCTGGGGACCACCTGGAACCCTCTCAAGGACCACTGGTGGTCCCCGGACCACCTGTTGAAAACCCCTGTTTTAGAGTGTTATTGCACAGTGACAAGTTAACCGAAGTCTCTAATGTTTAAGCTGTCGGCCTGCTAGTACTAGGCCCTAGTAAACACAGTGCAGCCTCGCATCTGCCGGGATTTTGCACGTCGCTTATTACAGTGGTTTTCAACCTTTTTCATGCCAGGGCCCACTTTTTATTCATCATTGAGCCACGGAACACCATTTGATAACATTTTAGCCCCATAGACCCCAAAACTAAAGGTTTCTTTTGTCCACAATTCGGTCAAACACAGAGATCAAAATGACCATTATTCTTTTACATTCTTCAGTTTTGTAGACTTGGGCTAATTCAGAATTCAGATGATCAATATTTTAACTCTTGAGAGTGTAAAATGAAACCAAATGGACCTGCGAGGGTCCCTAGAAGCAGACATTTGTCCTGACCACAAACCAATATGGGTCATAGCCGTAATGCAACCCTTTTTTTTTTAGGATGAATTTAGAGTTGCAATGACCTCCATTGACTCTCCAAAAGAAAACTAACAAAAAAAATCGGTAAAGTGTTTGTTTGATAAACATCCACCGTTGACGTGGCCAATAAATTTTGGAGTTATCCAAAACAGTAAATTAAAATTCAAAAACCATAGGTTTGTCCCTAGACTAATTCTAGGAGTGAGAGAAGTGGTGTGGATAATTATTGTTAAAGGTAGGGGAAGTGATTTGAAATTCATGGTGTAGTACCAGCCTGGTGCACTAGGGGCCCCCCAACAGTAGCTACACTATGTGAACCTGCTGCTCGCTCCTGATTGGAGGAGAATTGGTGGTGACCTGGGGAACTTTTATTAGCTCCTCTGCTAACGTGGGGGAGGGGAAACTCCATATGTGGTTTCCACACCTTATAATAGAGCATTTTAACAGAAAAAAAATATTTTTTGGGTGATATCTGACAAAAGTGAAATCACTTCCCCTACCTTTAAATGTTGCAAGGAGATACAGTTGATCAGTTGATGTAATAATGTGGTTTTACCCTAACCCTCCTTTTCTGTTTTTGTAGAGAACTACAAACCTGTGATTCTTTTTTTTTCTTTTTCTTTTTTTTAAAGAAATGGATCCAAACAAAAAGCCTTCGTTCCCTGGCCTCCCGGGCGCCACGCGCCTACCCTGGCAGCAGCAGCTGGGGAGAGGGCTTCCGACTGAAGAGCCCGGTCCGGTGGGACGCGCCAGAGGCCTGCCCTTCCTGACCGAAGGGCCCGGCATTGGAAGAGCCCGAAGCTTTCCTCCTCCTGCCGGCGATTCACCCCTACCCATGCAAATGGGACGAGGGGTCCCTCTGCCTGCCGCTGTCGCACCGGCTCAGATCGGCCGCGGTGCCCCTCTCCTCACCGGTGACCTGCCGGTGCAGATCGGCAGAGGCGCCCCTCTGCACGCTGGTGGTGTCCTGCCAGGGCAGTTCGGACGAGGAAGCCCTCTACCCATCGATTCACTGCCGGTGCAAATTGGTCGAGGTGACCCTCTACCCAGCAGCGCACTGTCGACGCAAATCGGGCGAGGGAGCGGTCCTCTCCCCGCCGATTCACTGCCAGTTCAGATTGGACGAGGACTCCCCCTGCTACACGCCGCTGCACCGCCCGTGCAGATTGGGCGAGGAGCCCCTATTGGTGCCGATGCTGTACCTGGGCAGATTGGGCGAGGAGCCCCTCTTGGTGCCACTGCTGCGCCCATGCAAATTGGGCGTGGGGCCCCTCTACCCACAGACCTGCCCGTGCAAATTGGCCGAGGAGCCCCTCTTGGTGGCGATGCTGCACCCGTGCAAATTGGACGAGGAGGCCCTCTAGCCACTGAGCCTCCCGTGGGATTTGCTAGAGGGATTCCTGCTGGCGTTAAGACAACCAGTGTAAGACAGTGTGATTGTGCAGCCCTTTATGTCTTTATTGTCAGTCTGTTTATTGATTTACAAAGATTTGATCGAATTCAATTATAACTGCTTTACTTTTCCTCCATCTTTTTCTGTATGCACACACACAGGGGGATGTCCCCACCCCTGGCAGAGGGTCCGGTCTCGTGGCCATGTTCAGAGGGATGGGCATTGAGCCCTTACAGACTTCATGGGGGCGAGGAGGCCCACCAGTAGGTGAGTCTCTCAAAAGTGTTTCTGTAATACATGGAGATGCTTAATAGTACTTAATTCATCAAAAAGATAGACAAGAAATCAATATGTGTGATTCACTTTTGTGGAAAATTGACTCTTGAGGATCAGCTGTTAATAGGAACATTCGATTTGTGTTGCAGGCAGAGGGGAGGCAACCTTGTATCTTGGAGCAGAGGTGAAGGAGCAGGCTGCACCCGTGGGAGTCGTGTCTGGACCAGGACAGCCAGAAGAAGTGGTGGGCAGAGGAGTCAGGTAGAACACTGGTCTTAATTTATTCAGAAGGTTGTCAATGATCAAATACAAAAATATTTGATTTTACTGTCAATAATGCACCTAATTGATTCAAACTGAACGTACTTATATATTCTTGACAAAACACTACTACTACCACTAATACTTTTACAACTAAGCCTCCATTGGTGTTATATGATGTCATACAAGATTCAATTGCTTTTATTGCCATCTTTTTACAGTTAGGACTTTAAGGCTCACTCTTGTGCTTTTTAAGGCTGCCAATAAAATAAATGCAGAAGAGCATGCTTTTCCACCGGTACCTAACTGTCAGTGTTGTAAATTGTGAACAGCTTCCTTGGGCGTGGACTTATGCCAGGGGTTGGCAGAGCAGCCATGCCTCAACTGGGCGTGGGGAGAGGACCCACTCAAGTTCTGTCCCCTGGGCCTATCGCGCCCAAAGCGCCAGATGTACCACCACCGCCAATCCCTCAGCCCTCTGTCTATACAGGTATGCTGCTACACCCCAACATTTTACTATCTTAACGTCTTCCCTTCTGTTTTAGAAAAACAAGTAGCTAGACATTCCTTTGTTCTAATTTTGAGCATTTACATTTTGCAAAGGAGATCAAAAGAGGATAACTTGCATAACACGCTGGCTGTATTATTTCAAACTTTTTACCATGTCCGCTTTTGCCCTCTAAAGATGCTCCAGACGACAGTGCCTCTGTTACCCTATCTGAAGATAGTAGTACCCCAGATGATCCTGCTCAACTACTGACAAAGGCAGAACTCAAGATGGAGGCGACTCGGTAAATCATTTATCAATATCATGTCATAATGAGTAACTTTTTGGAACAGTATAGTTGTTGTACTGTCTGTTATCCTACAGAAGTCATTTTGGCATGATGCTGATTTCTAGGTTAAGGGGTGCATTGTAGTTTGCTATGAAACTGATGCAACACTAACATCCACTCTTCCCCATGTTTGTGCCTCTTGTCTCCAGTGAGCCACTTAACAAGATGGGAAGCAAAGGAACCGTTGTGACGGTTGGTTCCAACCAAATCCCAATCTGCTGTAAAAATGAGGCGGTCTACCAGTACCATGTCACCTTTAAGTAAGTGGGACCCAGCCCTAACACATCTGTGTTTTGTCTGTAGTAGTAGCCCTTCACCACAGTACGAATTTGTTTAAATCTATTCTGTTGTCTTAGCCGTTATCTTGACCTTCACATGCAACATAAACATGTATATCTAAAAGTAGTTCTAAATTGAATTGGAGGAAACTAATTTGCTGCCATTGGTATGACTTTCTGGATTATTTCTCTTAAAACTTTGAAATAATTGGTTAAAAGGTGGCGCATGTTTTACGGTGTGAGGTCGAGTAATCTTTCCAATCTTTTTTTCCAAATCACCTTTCAGGCCAAATGTGGAGTCAATAGCAATGCGGTTCGGTATGTTGAGAGACCACCGCCCCACCACAGGGGAGGTTGTGGCTTTTGATGGCTCCATACTCTACCTGCCTGTCAAGATGGAGAAGGTGTGTACAGCCATTTTCTCTGTCAGTTTGAAGGGGTTTTGCATGCGACTCTGACAATTTAGTAGTTTATAGGATCAAAGGCTGTCTCGGTAACCACCCCTTATGGTGTTATGTAATCCCTTCCCATCCGTCTCTAGGGTCAAGTGAAACTTCTCAAGTGAATATGTGACGATTGTGGAGTGTCCACAAACATTGACCACGTGTTGCCTTGTCCCCACACGCAGGTGGTTCTTCTGAAGAGCGAGAGGAGAACTGACAACCAGGAAATAACAATCAAGATTGAGATGACCAAGATTCTGCCTCCGCACTCTGACCTCTGCATTCCATTCTACAATGTGGTGCTGAGGAGGTACAACTAATGCATGTCTGGATAAACGTGGACTTTTTGAGGGGACAGTTGAATGTTTAAGCCACTGCACACAGCCACGTATAAAACGTTTTAATTTGCCACTTAAATCCGAAAAGCCCCTTTAGCAGAAGTAACTGAAGCAGCCAAGTACTATATTGAAGTTTACAATTAAAATATTTGAACCTTCAAGCATAACTGACAGAACATATGATACATTTCTAAGCAGCCATTCAGTCCTGTCATTGATGTTCTGACTTGAAATGTTTGTTTCTTATTCCTTCCAGGTTGATGAAAATAGTAGGATTGAAACTTGTGGGGCGTAACCATTATGATCCCCAAAGCGCAGTCATTCTGGGAAAACATAGGTGAGCGTTCTTTCCATTTCCTCTAAATGTTGACATATGCAATGGTTATATTTAAATAATTGTTCCAGTGATGCTCTGACTGCTGTCAACATTTTAGCCATGGCTGCAGTACCCCATTCAGATCTCTTTGTTTCTCTGTGGTTGCAGGCTGCAGATCTGGCCAGGATACTCTACCAGCATCAAGCACACAGACGGAGGCCTGTACCTGTCTGTGGACGTGACCCACAAAGTGCTGCGCAACGACTCTGTGCTAAATGTCATGTTGGTCCTTAATTATCCTCAATTATTTATAAAAAATACAAACTCATATAACTGATCTAAAAGCCATGAGCTTGTAGATCTGCAATTTTTCAACAGCTATGGTTAAAAAACTTCCATCCTCGTCGAGTAATCTGGTTTGACCTGCTTTGACACCCTTTTCTTCCTCTCCACCTCAGGACGGCGTTCTATCAGCAGAGCACGCAGAGCTTCCAGGACGACTGCACCAAGGAGCTACTGGGCGCCATCGTCATCACCCGCTACAACAACCGCACCTACCGCATCGATGACATCAAGTGGGACAAGTCGCCCAAAGACACTTTTACCATGGCCGACGGCAGCCAGACCAGCTTCGTGGAGTATTACAGGTAAGGCCTTCTTTAGCATCACTTGGCATTTCATTTTCACTTCATTTCTCACTCCATTGAGGCCCTAGAAATTTTCCTGGACACTTTGTTGTCACTTTTCCCCTATAAAACAAAGTTGCAGAAAATATTCAGACTAACAAGTTGCACTGTGACGATGTCAGCTTGTAGATGTGCTATTTTGCCTAGTTTCGTTCGCTAAAAGGGAGCAGTGTTCATATTGTTTCTACTTGGCACAGTGTATTTTACCCAGCGCTGACTGAACGCAGATGCCCCAATTTGTAATGTGTCATCTTGCTGTGTCAATAGTAAGAACTACGGGATCACCATCAAAGAAATGGACCAGCCCATGCTTGTCCATCGGCCCAAGGAAAGGTCCAAGCCTGGAGGAAAGGTACAAAGAAAGGAAAAAGCTTTAAGATTTCAGTGTGACCACAATCCACCGTGCCCTCTTGTTTATTCTTATTCGTGATAAAATTGCAAAAGATTCTGTTTCAAATACAGTCACAAGACAATCCATTATATTTCATGGTTCAAAGAGAAAATGATTAAACATTGTGATGTTGCAGCAAATCCTTACAGGGGAGATACTACTTGTCCCTGAGCTCGCTTTCATGACCGGTATTCCTGACAAGATGAGGCAGGACTTCCGCGCCATGAAGGTAAAACTGTATTGTATGCTCTAACTCTGCCCAGAAACTTGTTTGAGCACTAGTGTTCCCAGGCACTTATTTTATTTCATTAGAATACACTTTTTGTTTCAAAATGAAAGTGTATATACAGCATCAATACATTACTTAACCACAAAATTGCTTCTATATCTCATCAGGACCTCACCATCCACATCAACGTGAGCGCTGACCAACACACCCAGTCCATAAAGCAGCTGCTGAAAAACATCAACAGCAACCCTGAGGCCCTGACCGAGCTGGCTCGATGGGGACTGGGCATTGGCACAGAGATCCTGATGGTAACACCTGACTTGGCCTACTAGTGTGCATAAACTTATGCAGTATGTTCTTGTAGACACTACTGCATCTGTTTCTTGGTTACAGCAATGACTGTATATGTTCTGTGTTTCTTTTTAGACCCAAGGTAGGACTCTGCCCATGGAGACCGTCTGTCTCCAGACAGCATCCTTTGTCACTGGTCCTGACGTGTCCTGGTCCAGAGAGGTTACAAGAGAAGCTGTCATCAGCTGTGTAAGTCTGAGACATGTGGTCAGTCTTAGAATAGGTCTGTAGGGCCTGGTCCCCACACAGGAATGTTGTGTTGTTTGTACTAGGTTCCATGTTCCTAAAATGTGACCTCCATTTTTCATGTTAGGTCCCCATGAATCTTTGGGCTATATTCTACCCACGCCGCGCTGCGGAACAGGCCGAGGAACTGGTGTCCACTTTCCTCAAGGTGGCCAAACCAATGGGTATTTCACTACAGAAGCCTGTTCGGGTGGAACTAAGGGACGACCGCACAGAGACCTACGTGAAGACCATCCACTCTCATCTCACCAGTGAGGTATCCTAACCCTGCCTGTTCAAAGAACCAGTGATGTCCTCTGGTGATGCTTTAAAACTACGTATGCTGTTGCTTTTTACTGTAATTCTTGACATGTATCATAGGGCTAGATGACATGTCTAGCATAACATAACTATTGCCTTGTGTGTTTATGGTTCCTGTTTAGAAACTGCAATTGGACAAAATGTGGTAAGGTATTAATTTCCAATGCCAAAAGTAATGATGTCTCTTTTCCTCCAGCCTAATGTGCAGCTGATAGTTGCCATCATTACAGGAAACAGAGACGACTTGTACAGTGCTATCAAGAAGCTCTGCTGTATACAGAGACCTGTGCCCTCTCAGGTTTTAACACTTCTAACACTACTAAATCTATTGTTTAATAATCTGCCAGACGGTCCACATTACATATGAAAGATTGTTGTTGTTTTTTACTTTATTTTTGAATTGTTTTGCAGTGCATCAATGCCAGGACCATTTCCCAACCGCAGAAACTCAGGAGTGTTGCCCAGAAGATCCTTCTGCAGATGAACTGCAAACTTGGTGGAGCGCTGTGGACTGTCAACGTCCCTCTAGTGAGCATTATTTTATATAGTGGCTCTTGATGTATGTGTACAAATACGTGCACCCTAATACACTTAGTTGACTAATGGCAATGCATTTGGTCCAAATAGCTAAGGGATAATGGTGAGTTCTTAAGTTTATTAACTTATTGCAGTCAACAGTTTGAACAGTTTGTTGGATTAGAGTATCTTCCACCTACTGTGATGACTCTTGGTGCATGTCCTGTGCAGTTAAGACAGTGTTTCCTCTAGCCATTTCATCAATGAGACCAAACATTAATATGTGCCTTCTGGCTCATCTGTTAACATAATCTCCACCCCCATTTTGCTTCCCTTCAATAGAAACAACTGATGGTGATTGGAGTTGATGTGAACCACGACACCAGCAAGAAGAAGCAGTCTGTGATGGGCTTTGTGGCCAGCCTCAACAGGTAAACAGACAAGCGGTTCCTCTATGATTTCTATGTATGTAGAAGTTGAGAAGTAGTAATATTAATAATGCAATGTATATGTTTTTCTCTCTTCCAGTCTTATGACACAGTGGTATTCAAGGGTCATCTTCCAGACGGCCACAGAGGAAATCATCAGTGGCTTCCGGATGTGCTTTCTGGCTGCTCTTCAGAAGTTCTATGAGGTAAAACTACTGCACCACAGTCACCGTAGTCAGTAGTTAAAACTACTGTACGAGAGATGCATACATGCTGTAGCCAGCCAGCAGGTGGCAAAAAGCCCCCAAATTCAGTGTCTCATAACGGCATATGAATGACCTTTACAGATAAACCATAGCCTGCCGGAGAAGATCGTGGTGTTCCGAGACGGCGTGGGCGACGGTCAGCTAAACGCGGTGGAGCACTACGAGATCCCACAGCTGCTGAAGTGCTTTGAGACCTTTCCTAACTACGAGCCCAAGATGACCTTCCTGGTGGTCCAGAAACGCATCAGCACCACCCTGTACTCCATCAGCGGGAGTCACTTTGGGACCCCTCCGCCTGGCACCGTTCTGGACCACACTGTTACCCACAGAGACTGGTCAGTCCTGGTCCTTTCTTTAATACTAGCAATCATATTCTATATTCATTTGGTTACAGCAGTGGTTCTCTGCTGTGGTTCTCTGCTGTGGTTCATTTTGACAGTGCCAGCTCGACAAGCTTGAAACACATTGCAATCATGGTTAAAGGAGTGCTTCGCCAGTATGGAATGCCTTTAAATGCTGTACAACTGCATCGAAATATGTGGAAAAAATGTATACATGTAAAAAAAAAAAAAGCGGCGCCAGAGAAAGTATATTCTGTGCGTGCCTTGCTGCTCTCCTCTGCCTCCTTTAGTGTTCAGTGCTCTGGGAAACGTTTACCACCTACGTCACACAATTGTGACGTAGGTGGTAAACCGCCTGGAACCCACTCTGGTGTTCCACTACACTACAGTATGCGCTGAGACACGGACAGGCACGGATGCACGATAGTATAACCATACAGACAAGGTTTAATTTCGGCGAAGTATCCCTTTAACTATTGGGAACTGGTAGTAGATTAATTTCAATCATTCTAGTACTTGAACTGATTTTCGCTTGTCCACTGTAGCACTCTTATTGCCCATAAGTCTAACAAGAAATCTTAAGACTTTTTTTTTTTTTTTTTTTTTTTTTTTTTAACCCAGGGTGGACTTCTACTTGATGGCTCACACAATCCGCCAAGGCTGTGGGCTGCCTACACACTACGTCTGTGTGTACAACACGGCCAACCTCGCACCAGACCACTTGCAAAGGTAATTATACTCCTAGATTTGCTCCTGTCTGGGTGTGTGGTGCTTAATCCAGCGACTGATGGACCTGTTGTGTGTCATGTTTTGTTGATCAAACTCGCAACCTTGCCGTGTTTATAAGTAATGTGACTGAAAGTTAAAAATAATTAAAAGTGCATCTTGTATTTTTCAACTAATGCATGTTGTAGCAGTAGTTAAATAATGAGCAATTGTTTTTACTTTAAAATATGTATGGTTCACTCATGACAACTCAAAAAAGGATTTCATATATATTTATTGAAGGGGGAAAAAAGCAATAGAAGAGCAGTGCAAACCTTCTGTTTAAATTGCTTGTGTGATTGGATGAAGTGAGTCACGCGAACGTGACACTGAGGAGGGCTGGCTGTACCTTTAAAGAGGTTTCCTTACTGAGCTTGCTCTGTGCATGGCTGTAACAAGCACACCGCTCAAGAACCCTGTTTTTACAGACCACTAAAACGTGTTTCCCTCATCCCCACCAGGCTGACCTTCAAGATGTGCCACCTGTACTGGAACTGGCCAGGGACCGTGCGTGTCCCAGCACCGTGCAGGTATGCCCACAAGCTGGCATTCCTGGCTGGCCAGCATCTGCATGCAGAGCCGTCCATCCAGCTGGCAGACAAGCTGTACTTTTTGTGAGCTGCCGCAACATTTCCACATATTGCACTTGTCAGCCCTGTTGTCTGTTCGCTGTGTAGCAGCGCTAAGGGACTGTAGCACAATTGTTTGGTTTGTTTTTTGTTGTTTTTCTTGCTATTGGTGTGTGATATTTAGTTATGACCATATTTGACCTTATTTTTTTTATTTTTATTTTTTTAAATTGCTGTTAGAACACTCCTCTGAAGGGTTTAGCTGTGGTGGTTGGAGCATTTTGACGTCCTTATTTGGTAATTGAGTGGGCTGAGGAACAACAGTATTACTACAAGCAAATGACTTTGTTTGCTGACCAGTAACCCTCTAATACAGAGGCAACTTGGCCCTGTGAGTCAAGTGCAAAAGTCCCCATACTGAACAAGTGGTTTTATTGTTAAATGACTGAGCAGCTCCATCCAGACACCCACTCCAATACCAAAAGGACGACATTTTGAATCTTGTTTTTTTTTTGTGTGTGATTTTTGGGAGGTTTTGTTTCACATTCTGAAGGTCTTTTGTGGTACCTTGTGTTATTTCTCAGTGTTTCACAATAAAGTTTGCCTTACTTCTTTACATCACAACCATGTCATGTCAAACATCTTTAACATTGCCATTTTTATGTAGTGATTTGGGAATCTCTACAGTATTCAAACATTCCAGAGAAGCCCTGCAAAGGTCCCTGCAGTAAATGCAGCAACCTGTTAACTCGGGGGTGAGGGGGTATACAGTTGTGTTCAAAATAATAGTCTGTTTAAAAATCTGAGTAAAACCCAAAATCCTTAGTGGTTTTTATTTCCATGCATTGGGACCACTGCACATTATATTCTAAATCAAAACATGAAGAAAAAAGCAGAAATTATTTAATTAAGAAAAATCAACATTGGGCTGTTAAAAAAAAATCAACTTCAAACTCATTCACTGTATTAACTGGAAAAATATACAGGATTCAGCATTCCTGTGAATCATTAAACTAATATTTAGTTGTATAGCCATTGTTTTTGATAACCACTTCACATCTGTGTTGCATGGAGTTGACCAACTTCTGGCATCTAATTAAATAATTTCTACTTTTCTTCATGTTTTGATTTAGAATATAATGTGCAGTGTTCCCAATGCATGGAAATAAAAACCACTAAGGATTTGGCCTTTACTATTTTTTTTAAACAGACTGCTATTATTTTGAGCACAGCTGTACATCTGTACACTTCAATAAACAGAAACCGATAAATCGTATTGATAAAATAATGTACAGTTCATTCCAGTCACTTTGACTACCATAAAATCCCAATTTGCGCTGCCCTTGAAAACAATATATACCTTATTTTTTCCCTTTTGGGCAGCTGTCTGGATCAGTTTGTACATCTGACACACATCAGGTTTTCTGCCGCACAATGTCTGTTGATCTTGGGACAGTTGGTTATCGCAAAGGTCTTGTATGATCCAAGATGGCCAGCCAGAGGATTGTTGTGGTACAGGTTTATCAGCTGGGCTCTTCGCAGTCCAAGGATGTAGTTGGCAAATGTTTTCTCAAAGAATTTGAAGTCTCCATTAGGGTAACAATCAAGATTGAGATGACCAAGTCAAGATTCTGCCTCTGCACTCCATTCTGCAACCTGGTGCTGAGGAGGTACAACATGGCTGCTAATGCATGTCTGGATAAATGTGGTTTGTTTTATTTGCTTTTTGATTGGACTGTTTCAGCACATACCTCAGTTACATGTTTTTTAAGCCACTGCACACAGCCACCACTATTTCATTTGGCATTTCAAGTCTTAAAGCCCTGTTGGTAGAAGTAACTGAAGCAGCTTATTACTATAATGAAGCTTCAAGCATAACTCACGGAACGTAAGGATACATTGATAAGCAGCCACTCAGTCCATCATTAATGTTCTGACTTGAAATGTGTATGATTGTCAGTTAAGCACTGAAGATGACCTAATGAAGTGTCTCTTACTCCTTCCAGGTTGATGAAAATGGTAGGATTGAAACTTGTGGGGCGTAGCCACTATGATCCCCAAAGTGTGGTCATTCTGGGAAAACATTGGTGAGCGTATCGGCAATACAGTATCGGTACCAGAAAAGTATCAGTATTGGCGCTAATTTGTCATCAGACCATTCGGTATTGGAAAATATACCAGTACAACCAGTGATCTGTGGTAAGGGGTTGACACTATGGCAGGTAAATAAATGTTGTGGAATTTGCTTTGGAGTTGCCCAATTGCACATTTGAGTGAGGAGTGCTATTCTAGTCTGCTATATTATTCTGCTATTTGGTGGACTTCATAGAAGATTTTTCTTGGGACAATTTAATTGAGTTTTAGCCCTTTTTTTCTTAATGCATTTGCAAAATGTATCTAATCAGGAAAAGATATCAGGGATAATCGGGATTCTATTGGGAGCAAAAAAAGTGATCGGATCGGGAAATATTGCGATCGGCAGATCGCAACGACAATGTGCTAAATGTCATGTTGGTCCTCAAGTATTTATAAAAAAAATTTACAAACTCATGCCTGATCTAAAAGCCAAGAGCTTGTAGCCATGAGCTTGTAGCAATTTTACAACAGCTATAGTTAAAAAACTTCCATCCTCGCCGAGTAATATGGTTTGACCTGCTTTGACATCCTTTTCTTCCTCCACCTCAGGACGGCGTTCTATCAGCAGAGCACGCAGAGCTTCCATGACGACTGCACCAAGGAGCTACTGGGCGCCATCGTCATCACCCGCTACAACAACCGCACCTACCGCATCGATGACATCAAGTGAGCCGACGGCAGCCAGACCAGCTTCGTGGAGTATTACAGGTAAGGCCTTCTTTAGCATCACTTGGCATTTCATTTTCACAGAGGCCCCAATTTGTAATGTGTTATCCTGCTGTGTCAACAGTTAGAACTACAGGATCACCATCAAAGAAATGGACCAGCCCATGCTTGTCCATCGGCCCAAGGAAAGGTCCAAGCCTGGAGGAAAGGTACAAAGAAAGGAAAAAGGTTTTACCATTCATCTGTGTGACCACAATGCACCCTGCCCTCTTGTGACTGCATTTGAAACAATCTTTTGCAATTTTATCACAAGTAAGAATAGACAAGACATTGCATAATAGCTGGCATTCCTGGCTGGCCAGCATCTGCATGCAGAGCCGTCCATCCAGCTGGCAGACAAGCTGTACTTTTTGTGAGCTGCCTCAATGTTTCCAGATATTGCACTTGTCAGCCCTGTCACCCGCTTCGACCTCTATCCATCGATTGAATAGACACTTATCAACAGAAATGTTACGATCCAATTGTGCCGGTATAGCAGATATTCAGATACCCGCCGGGCAAGTAGATATTTTGTATTCATTGCATCGGTGGATCACGGATACTACTAGTCGGGCGGGGCGAAGGAAGTTTTACTGAAGTTATGGTTAGGGTTAGGTTAGGTTTAGGCATAAATTTACTGAGGTTAAGTTTAGGGTTGGGGTTAGGTGTAGGCATAGCCTAGTTTTACTGGGGTTATGTTTAGGGTTTAGGATTAGGCTAGGGTTAGACGGCGCTTTATGCGGTTACTAACCCTAAACAAAACTTCAGTAAAACTATGCTTCGCCCCGCCCGACTAGTAGTATCCGTGATCCACCGATGCAATGAATACAAAATATCTACTTGCCCGGCGGGTATCTGAATATCTGCTATACCGGCACGATTGGATCGTAACATTTCTGTCGATAAGTGTCTATTCAATCGATGGATAGAGGTCGAAGCGGCTGGCCCTGTTGTCTGTTCACTGCGTTGCAGCGCTAAGGGTCTGTAGCACGATTGTTTTTGTGTTTTTTTCTTGCTATTGGTGTGTGATATTTAGTTATGATCAAGACCAGATTTGACCTTATTTTGGTTCATTTTTTGTTTTTAAAATTATGAAAACACCCTCAATTACGTTCAGCTGTGGTGGTTGGAGCAGTTTTTGAGTTTGACTTCCTCATTTGGTAATTGAGTGAGCTGAGAAACAGGATTCCTATGAGAAAATGACCTTTGTTGCTGACCAGTAACCCTCTAATACAGAGGCAACTTGGACCTGTGGGTCAAGTGCAAATTCCCCCTGGTCCAATACTGAACAACAAGCGGTTTTATTGTTAATTGACTGAGCTGCTCCATCCCTGATAGTGGAACACACACATCAGCTGTTTGTGTTCTGACGCCCACTCCAATACCAAGAGGTACTTGAAACTTGTTTTTTGTGGTTGTGATTTTTGAGGTTTTGTTTTACATTTTGCAGGTGTTCTGTGGTACCTTGCGTTAAATAATTCTTTCAGTGTTTCACAATAAAAAAAATACAATACCTTTTCTTTACATCACAACCATGTCAAACATTTTAAACATTGCCGTTTTCATGTAGTGGTTTCACCTTAAATGGAACAGTCCAGAGAGGCCCTACAAAGGTCCCTGCAGTAAATGGAGCAACCTGTTTAAGCCAGGAATATACTTCTGTACACTTCAATAAACGTAGTGAGGTTAATGTTAATGTTTACAAGAAAAAAATCGTATTGTGAAAACTAATGTATTCCAGTTACTTTCACTACACTTTTTTAGGGTTTTTTCAAAGTCTGTGTTAATGTCTGTGCTCATCTTGGGCCAGTTGGTTAGCGCAAAGGTCTTGTATGGTCCACGATGGTAAGCCAGAGGATTGTTGTGGTACAGGTTCATCAACTGGGTTCTTAGCAGTACAACAAGGATGTTGTTTGCAAATGTTTTTATCAAGGAAGTTGAAGTCGCCATGAGGGTCAGAGATGTGCCGAGGCTCAAATGTTCCTCACTATCCAAGAAGTTTGATATAAAGCTTGACATTCAGGGTCCTGTCACTGAGCGTCACGAATGATCGCTGCGTGAGAAGGGCATGGGGCAGTGGATCCATATAGAAAAGTGGATCACTTTTCTGTGAGAAAGGGCGAGGTCTGGAAGACAGTAAGGGTAATAATGACTACTGTAGCTCCACTGCTCTACGATTCATTCTGCCTTGCAAGGCAGAATCAGAGCTAACTATACTGTATATATTTTGAAAGAAAAGGTAGTTTGCACCGCAGCTCTGCTCCAGTGTTTTAACTAAACACTGACATACAGTAAATGGTGCCAATGTTTCAGTCCAAGACTGGCCTTCATCACCAAAAAAAAGTTGTTCACTTACAAAATATTTTAAATCATTACAAAGCCATTAAATTGTGGAGAAAAAACATTTGTAAAATATCTTTTACAAATGGAAAACACATTACACAAAACCACTCAATACAAGTATGAATGTGATGCTAAAATGCCTCCTCTGTTAGGAAGCTGCGTCCCAACAGGAGCTGTTATCTATTTTTTTTTTTTTTTTATTAAAGCTTTTTACAAACAGTCAGTTTATCATTGCCAAGATGATAAAATGTTACAACTAATGTCAGCAATCACCATACCTTTAATCCACTGAAGATGTCTTGATGGACCTGGTGACTTGGACGACCTAGTTCAGATCCAAAGCAAAAAAGAAGAGCTAAGTTTCAAGTTCGTTGTTAACCTAAATGTGTTCACATATTCACTATAGTATTTGCAGAAAAGCCCACCAGGTGTCTCGTCTGGATGAACAACAAGAAGGCCTACTGCATCCATGGCAAGGAGAGGTGTGTTTTGGAGCTGTTGCAGAACTTGCAGAATCTATTCTAGACTCTTATTTCCAATGACTTTTTGTTTCAGTTTTGCTGCCTTGATGACCATCAGATTTAAGTGTTCTTTGGCCTTGGATTGTTTTGGCTTCGGTGGCTGAACTCGGTGGCATGTTGGAGGTGTGTTGGAGAAAGCCAGGACCTCACTTTCCAGCACTTTCTGTTCCATGCAGGAGGCACCTGATGGAGCATTCTAAGTGTTGAATTAAATTAAACACCTCTTGGGAGAGACTGCAAAGGGCACCTGGTTTGTATTCGCACACCCCCCGAGTTCCTGTAGGTTGTTGCTGTTCTTAGTAGTGTAAGGGTGCCTGCTAGGTGGTAAAGGATGTTCATTTCAATTCTAATGAATTGTGCGGCTACAGCAGTTCTCTCAAGCACCAGATTCTCCACTCTTGACAGTGGTGTTTTTTAACTGGATCCACAGCATCCAGTAAATCGTCAGCAAACTCATTCCAAACACCAGTTAGTTCCTCTCAAGCCTCTTCTTGTGAGTCACGTGACCTGACTTATTCTCAGTCCAAAACCACTGTACTCTAGTAAAACAAATACAACAAAATAAACTCATGTAGACAAACGCACACCGACCACCAGTCTAACAAGCACAGTCGAAAACTGTGCCCCCCATCAGCAACACCTGTGCTCAATTAGTGACAGGTTTTAATACTTGGGCTGGCCTTAACATTGACCTCGCCCCTTTCTGTGATGTCATCAGTAGGTGTGTCTCTGAGTGTACGTTTTGGATTGTGCCCTTGCGGATAAACCACTATTCTAATCTGTGTTGCTTTTTTACATTATTTTATTTTATTTTTTTTTTTTTGAGAACATGTCTAGGAGGATCCATGACAAATTAAGCATAATTTGTTTCCATTAGGCTTCAGTCATCTCGGTTAAAATGGAAGACCCCATAACACCCATTGCAGGTTACTGCCTCATCCACATTTTCTATGTGAGTAGATGATGATATGTTGTCATTTACGATAGGTGCGGCAACATTTTTAATGCTGTATCTTACAATATTGCCCCTCAGAATACTCATAGGCCTACATGATTGTTGCACTTAACACTCCCTGTAGCTTACAGATTATTATGTAGTCTCATTTATAATAAGTATGTGTTATTTATTTTTGCAGGGCAACATTTTGAATGCTGGCAAATCCAATAATGTGAAAAATACAGTACTTCTATTCTATGATATCATAGAGATATTTCCTCATAGACTTTTCAACAATGATTTATATGACGATTTCACGCCACAGACAAAGCCAAATCAGGTTGTGTGTTTATTGTCATGATTTGTCACAACCGGAGTTGGGTTTGTCGGCAGCGTAATCAAATATCATTTTTGGCTAAGCTTTCTGCCTCCTACAGGTGCACAGTACCTGGGGGAGTGTCCCATCCAGCCATACAACCCCAATTACTATTATTATTGGTGGGATGTTTCAGACGGTTCCTGATGCTGCTGGTGGAGATCCGCTGCTGCTACACCTGCAGGGAAGCCTTCCACACCCGCCTTTGGTTCTGCACTTGTATCGTCTATATTGTCCTCTAATGCTGGTTCATCACTTATGAGTTTGAAAGTCTGTTTCTTTTGGGCAGCTGCAAGGACAAGGACTGGTATCAGAGGTGACTGAGGCTCAAACTATTAGAAATAAGCTTGAGGGACATGTACAATATCATCATTAATTATGAAAACATTTTTAATGCATTTTTCCTTCTCAATTGCTCTAGGTAATGTGAGGATCTTCTCCGTTGACTACAATAATTCTACGTTGGAACATGATTGTCACGAGAGCGTTTCTGGAACACCGTAGCAGGCGACGTCCTACTGGCCTTACAGAGTTTCTTGCTGTTATGTGGTCTTGTTCTTATACCTCATAAGTACATTTGTACATGCTTTATGGGAACTAATTGCAAATAAAACCCAAACTATTGTATCTTATATATTTCCTGACTAACATACAAATAGTCGCCTGGAATTGTCTGAGGGGGAATTTAAGAAATATGGCCTGTAAAGTATGACCCAAAAATATGCTTTTTGTCCCTTCAAGGAAGATTTCATGCTAAAGCCTATATCAATTTCATAAAATGGTTTACCAAACGTTTCTCATTTGATCCTTGTGTATTTCTTCCTGTAGAATCTATTTTTTCAAAGTACATTTTATCGTGTGCATAATTAATCAAATGAATAGCATACTTGAAACAAGACTAACTTTCTTTACTGGGCTTATAATAGTCCCTAATCCGAGTTTTGTGAAATAAGCCCCTGGGTGACCTACAGTGCCTATACTGACCTGTATGGTAAATGAGTCTTTATAAACTAAACGATTATCATGGTTAACACTGGACTAACATATTATGCCAAGAAAATTGCTCAACATATGGAAGTTAGCATCCGGCAGTTTCCGCTGGGGACCTCTAATCAACATTTTTAACATTAAAACTCGGTGAACTCAAAATGCCAGGGTTAACATGCTGGCAAATGGACTATACCAATTATTAGCTAATAGCATTTTTATTGGCTTGGGGTGGAGGCACTTTAGTGTTTAGTCCTGACTGTGTTGCTGAAATAAAGTATTCCAAAGTATTACAATAGTTGTTGTAGTTCACATTTTTATTGTGAACAATTTTCTTTAATAGCAAATTTACATTGACCAATCCACTGCCTTCTGTCCAATATAATAACTGTATGCACCTGCTGGATTTCCTTGAGCATCTAAACGATAATCTTAATAGTATTTACAAAAGTATCACTGCCATTATGAAGGTCACATTTGCATGATGTATTATTTTGACCAATTGGTTGGATTAGAACTTGTACTTATTAACTAATAAACACACGGAGGAGTCAGGGAGGAGCTTGTATCAGTTTGTTTACGCCGCCATTTTGAATCTCGTTTGAAGTCCATGAAATCCCGTTTCAACTCTCGCGGGATTATAAGCATTGTAACAGTTAACTGTTTAGCCTACAGTGGACCTGGTAGACTTGTACACAGTGAGTCGTTTGCTTCAACAACTCATATTTTCCTCTCTAAACGGATGTGTGACTTTAATTAAAACAAAAATAATAACAATTTTAGTTGCAAAAAATAATAATGAAACGTTAGGCTATGTAAAGCGACGAGGCCTAGCAGGTTCACTCCAGATGGCGCTGGTTCACTCTAGTTCAATCTAGTTTACATTCCTTAATTGACATTCAAGCTGACCAATCACAGGCCGGTGTCAGCCCACTGACCAATCAGCGACGAGGGGGCGGGGCCACCTACAGGTATATTATGAACTCCACGAGAATCATCTGGTCAGAATGCATCCAGATCTCATTTGAGCTAGACGCATTTTACCTTCCCGCTTCACAGCAGCATCACTTTTCATATTTTACCAGAACAATTGTCATCTTTGTGTGGAATACTCGTCTTTCTTGGCTACAGGAGGCTTAATCTGTACTAACGGTAAGTTAGTTTCAATATGTTTTAGTGGAAGCTACAAACTCTGGCTGAAGCTCTTCTCACCGTTGCTTGAATTGATGCAACTTACTTGCACCTTTCAATTGTAAAAACATAACTGAACATTAGTTGTGATTCATTTTAAACGTTCCAAAGCGTTCCTAAAGGACAACTGTTGTTTTTTTGCACAGTTGAGTTGCCCTCATCTGACCATCACGTTCTAATCAATGGTCTGCCAAATCGGTCTGTAATAGGTCTCAAAACAGGACCTGTTGTATTGTATTGTAGTACTGTACAAATCTGGTTTTCAACCATTTTGATACCAGGGCTCACCATTTATTCTGCTTTTGATCCACGGACCACCAATTAATGACATTTTAATTGGCATATGTACAGTCGATTTTGTGCATGTATTGTAAATGTAATTTGGATCTCTCTCTCTCTCTCTCTCTCTCTCTCTCTCTCTCTCTCTCTCTCTCTCTTTGCCCTTCACAGGTGTGTCAGATCTCTCTCTCTTTCTATCTCTCTGTCTTTGTCTCTCTGCCTCTCTGTCTCTGTCTGTCTGTCTCTCTCTCTCTCTCTCTCTCTCTCTCTCTCTCTCTCTCTCTCTCTCTCTCTCTCTCTCTCTCTCTCTCTCTCTCTCTCTTTCAGATCCCACCATGGGTCAGTGCTTTGGTAAAGCACGGCCCAAGGAGAGGAGCAGAGATCCACCTGGTGCAGCCAGAGGCCGCAGCAGTACCCCCGTCCTGCAGAGGATCCTTCCTCTGCAGGTCCCCGCCTACACCATAGAAGAGACCATGGTGCCCCCGATGCAGAGCCACGGTGCAGAGGAGGTAGGGATTGCCACCAGTTAACCACAATGTGTCTGTTTTTAATGGAAATAGACCATTTTTCTGTAACAGGAAGGCTTGGCCCAAATAATACCCGACCTGAGTTTAGACAGAGTTACGCTGGCGCAAACTCCGTTCACTTCATGGGAACAGTCCAGTGGCGGCTCTATCATCAAGTTGTGTTTCACCATGTTAATGATTTTTTTCTGTTGGGACCTTTTTTGGAGAGTGTACAAATGGAACCAAATGGACCCGTAGGGTCCATTTGGTTCACATTTGTCCGCTCTCAGGAAACTTTGGAAATGTCCCTCTTTTGTCCCTCTTTCATTCTACAACAGCCCTCCCGAGAGCTCAGTTTTCTGACCCCTCAATGTCCGAACATTTCAACTGGTCCGAGTATTATTCGGGCCGAGCCTTCATGTATTCCATTTATTCCCTCAGGGGTTAACGGTTATTGGCCGACAAGGCCTGACCACCATCAGGTTTAATAAAACCTCTCTCTTTGTCCATCCCTATAGGAGCGCCTGCGCCAGGTGCTGCAACATCACCCAGAACTCACCAGCGCCCAGACGGAGAGCCTCGTCCGGTACGTATCAGACCTTTTCTCTTTCCTGAGCGACGACGACTCGTAGGGCAGCTGCAGAGGACTGTCTGTGTCTGTGGTGACACAACCATTTTTATTGTTTTATTAAATATCACTAATATATAAGATAGATATACAGTAAATATAAATATCATTGTGTTCATATGTTTATATAGTCTTGTGTGTTACTAATATTAGCAAAGTGTATGTTTTCAGTTTGCAGGATTCTACTGACGTCTGGCGTGTTGGCTTCAGAGGTGCCATTAAACCCTGAGAGAAAACTAAGCTAAAACTAACAGTATCTTTTTTCTATGTTACAACCTCCCCCCACCCCCCAAAAAAAAAAAAAAAAAAAAAAAAAAAAAAAATGTGTATCATTTTGCCTGTCTTAATAATCTTTTCTTCACAGGTTTTAGCGACGGAGTTCATCACTGCTGCTGCTCAGTGTAATCTTCACTATTCAGTTGGCCTTGCGTCTGGCGGGCTAAAAACAATGAAACAACAAAAACTAACAAGTGTTTTTCTTTGCAGGTTTCTACTGATGTCTGGTGGATAGCTTGGAGCGCCATTCAGACCCGTGACAACTAATATAACAAGTGTTTTTCTTTACAGGTTTCTACGGATGTCTGGTGGATAGCTTGGAGCGCCATTCAACCCTGTGTCAACTAAAACTAACAAGTGTTTTTCTTTACAGGTTTTCTACCGAGTGTGTGATTTCCCCACCCATACTAACAATTACAGTATGTTCAGTTTGCAGGTTTCTACCGATGTCCGGCGGGCTAAAGGCCTATTCAGAGTTTGATTTTCGGTGATCACCGCGACCACCATGACCACGTTGCCTACCATATGACGTCATACCACGGCACTGCAAACACCGCTCTTTCCACCCTCTCTGATTTTTGAGCTAAACCAATCACATTGGCTGGGAACCACCAGGCAATGTTGATTGGTCCTGAAGTTTGGAGCAGGATTCTTTTTGACAGCTCGAGACGTAAAATAAAAGAAACCCACAATAGCGCGAGAAGAAAGAAGGAATTTAATGAGAGACAATGACATAAATAGACTAGATCAACTCTATGGAGTTTCATGCGTAACACTTGCGCGTTATACACAAATAGGTAGTCTACTTTTGCGTGAGCGGAGCAGGCGAATCAGAAATGAACAAACAGAAATGAACACATTCCGTCATCAATCACGTCATCAATCACGTCACCAATCGGAATACCCTGAGGGACAACCAACCGTGCACCGTACACCACCGTGCAAAAAACACTTATTAACTTAACGCAAGTAAAAAGGAAAGATACATAAAAGCACTAGAAAGCATTATAATTGAGGCAGGTACGCAGTAGAGAGAGAAAAGGGGGTGGGGAACATAAACAATAAGGGAAAGAGGAGGGGCGAGGTGGTGGTGGTCTATGAATAGTGGTGGTTGCGGTGGTCGGAGTAGTCGTTGCGGTGATCACCGTAAATCTAAACTCTGAATGAGCCTTAACCCCCCCCCCCCCCCCACCACCACCACCTACCCAAAGTGGGTGGTGTGTGGGGGGGTGGGGGTCACCTCCCATGGGCTGCCACCTTGGCGTGGTGGAGGTGCTTACGATCCTTGTGATCAAACTAAGGGCAGCCCCTAAGATAAAACAAGCCTTTTACAGAAATCAGTCTGCACAAGGTACCAGAAGACCCTCATGGGACCTCCTAGAACAATGAAACTAAGAAAGAACTAGATCTCTGCTTCTTACCAAGGCGACACACAGGTATGTGATCATCATATTCTTGCTGTCTGGAGTAACCCACGCAACTCCCCTCTTTTTTTTTTTTTTTTTTTTAGGTTTTGATACATATTTGCATAAATCACTGCTACTGAACACCCTTTTTTGTCTCTGTTTTGAAAATATTGAACCAGTGGAAAGTAGTTTAGATTTGGACAATTATTACTGAAAAACTAAAATTCATTTTGGCCACAGAGGTCCACATTTGCATAATGTTTTTGATGCAGGAGCTGAAACGTGGATGGCTGTCCATAAGATGTGCACAGCTGGATGGAGGGAGAACAGAAATACAGGTGTTTCCATCGCCCCATTCTTTATTTTTCACCCTTCATTTCTCAAGTTTGGGACTTTTACTCAAGCGAGTTAATCTGTCTAACTCTTAATTTGGGACACCATATACATTAGTACAGCAGAATGCAAGGTCTACATTTACACAATTGGTATTGCTGCATTCACTAGAACAACACCTTACAGGCAGTTGTGTTATTTTTTTTTTAATAAGCACACATTAAAGCAACCATTTGTCACAGCACATGTGACCTGTAAGCCTTCTTTTCCTCGTCATAAGTGTGAAGCTAACTTCCTTCTGTAAAGACTCACATCTACTTGTATTTCTAAGTGCGTTACTAATACTAGTGTGTTACTAATACTAACAAAGTGTATAGATGTTTTTCAGTTTGCAGGTTCAACTGGCAGACTGGCTTGAGATGCCATTCAACCCTGTGCACACCCCCAACCCCCCAAAATAACTATCTTTTTTTGTCCAGTATCTTTGGTTTTACAGGTTCCTACCCACACTTTGGATGGTGTTGTATGGCTGTACATCCTGCTTCCTGTCTATCCTTTTCTTTTTGCAGGATTCTACTGATGTCTGGCGTGTTGGCTTCAGAGGTGCCATTAAACCCTGCGTGAAAACTAAGCTAAAACTAACAGTGTCTATGTTTTCTTCAGTGTGTTCAGTTGACAGGTTTCTACAGACTGAGTCCAGTGTGCTGCTGCTCAGTGTCATCTCCAACAGCCTTGTGTCTGGCTGGGCTGTAGCTTGAGATGCTCAACGTGTCGCAACGTTTCTGCACTGTTTTTTCTTTTACTTTATAGGTTTCTAGAGATGCCTTGGATGGTGGAGTAAGTATACTCCCCTCCCCTTGTGTCTGTCCTATGTCTCTTGTGGTTGTCTGTGTGTTCCCATATGTAAAATTCTAGACTTATCTGTCATATATGCAAAAAGAAATGTTTTATTACACCCCTACTAATTACTGTCTACATTTAGTTGATATTGTTTTGTTCTCAACACCTTGTCATAAACCTCCTCCTTAATACATGGTTAAGGATGCTGAAAATAGCTGATCTTCTGCAGATCTACATATTCAGTGTTTATAAGCCCTCTCCGATTGTATCACACACACGAATAGTTTCGACAATATTACATTTCATGAATGACTTAAAGCCTTACTATGGAACTTTTGTTACAGTGTTACATAAGCTGGTTTGTGTTCAACCTTGATATATCAGGACTAGTATCTGTTTATTTCTAGATCTGACTGCATGTCTAATTTCTTGCTTGCTTTTCTTGTGTAATTATTTTTTGGTCCATTCTCATGACAACAATCTCTGTGTCCCTCAGGAGCTGCTTGGCAGATTGGTGTTGCTTGAGGACATGAATAACTAGTCCCTGGTGGTCCCCAGAGCTCTGTCCTGCTACCCTGCTCTAAGGTCCATGCTGGTCCACACTGTGCACTGTGCCTGGACCCCTCTGTCTCCTGGCTGGAGAGAGTGAGGAAGGTACAGAGATTAGACTCACCACAGGGCTGTGTGCACTGAAAACCTGTCTAATAACATGCACTTAAATGGTCAAATCAGTCGGGGTACTAGTCACAACTTATAGAAGGCAAAACATGCAAAATGTCAATGTCAGGCTTAGGGGGTTGTCATGATGCTGAATCCATTCCAAGCATTAGTTCCTCTCAGAAAACAACAACTTGGGCTAAAAACAGTTATCCCTGACATCATAAATGTGCTTAGTAATCACATTTGGCCAAATGTTATCACCATTTTCAGCCCCATGAGTGTGTTTTTGTGTGCAAAATTATGGCTGTGGAATTCTCCTATAACCATGCATGAGTTTCCATAAGTGCACCTGTTTTTCTCTACCGTTCGGTAACCTCTGTGACTATAATGAACTCTATACTCAACCAGCTAATTGTAATGCAACATGGTGAACTTGCAAGTTATTCATCACTTTTCAAGGAAAAACATCAAAGCAAAACAAGCAACATTAAGAACTATTTAAGCATGTAAAGCAAATGAAATCATTAAAGCAAATGATTGAGGGACTTGAGACTCGCTGTCCATGGTGCTGATCGTTGCTCAATGCATCCACTGGGTGTATGCAGCAAAATACAATGGACTGTTTATTTTATTTTACGTTTATTTTACTAGAATGTTGCCCCAGTGTGTCACTGAAGCTTTTATTAAAGTGGGTTAATTGTGACCTAGCTCAGCTATATACCATGACATAGTAGATTTAGACAGTGTCCTAGAGCATTTTCTTCTGCAGATAGCGCTAGCTGTGTGTTGGACTAAAGGATTTCCCTGGAACCTGAACATGTCCTTGTCGTGTCTCCTCCTCCTCGTGCGTAGCTCAGCCCTCTGCGAGTGCACAGTCGACTCCCACCTCCATCAAAGACTCTCCCCAGGTTTTGGAGGCTCAAGAAAGGCGTTAATGTTATCCATTCCAGTCCCTGGCCTGCGGTCTCTTAACAGGCCAGTCAACCTTTTTGCTAATTAACTGGTTACTTATCAGGATTCCACTTCATATATAGCAAAAATAGCTGTTCTATATGAGCTCAAAATGTGTTGTAGTGCGATGCAGGTTTTTGGCTTGTTCTGGTAGATTGTCTATTTTCACATTGACAAAATATGCAATGTGGCCGTCTGGAGTGAGTTTGGAAAGATAGTGTCTGAAATTCATCAATCCCTTTAGTTTAAATGAACCATCTCATTTTTGAGATATCCTCAAAAAGAAAAAACTACAAATAAAAAATACAAACAACAATAGCCACAATGCCTGTGTTTTCCATATCAAATGAGAACATCAAGGCCTAGAGAGAAGCAACATTTGGAAAGAAACTCGGTTGTACAAATACATTATATTTTTGGGGCCAGAACTTATACACACTATTAGGATACAACCTGTACAGTGAGGTTACTTAAACATAAACAGCATTGCAAAATCCGAGCCAATTTTGCCACTTTCCTCATCCTTTGGTTAATGTGTCATTATTGGTAATAATGATAATAATAATAATAATAATAATACACTACATCGTCAGTTTTAAATTCCATATGGTCATGACATGCGTAAGCATCAGTCTGTCAGACAATGTACCAATGTACGGCCCACTACCTTAAAACCAGGTACACTCATCTTCCATCTTTAATGAGCACACAGTCCTTACACATAGAATGGTTAACATAATTGTGTGTCTTGTAGCACAACTTGTAAGTAGAATGTAATTGCTGTTGTTGTTGGTCACAGGGCAACCAGACTATTGTTATTGTCAGTATATTGTATGTTTCTAGAGGAACTTGTGATGTCATGCAGGTCTATTGGGTTTTCTATGTCATCAGGCCGATGCCATAATAACCAATGGGTTATTTTCCATTCCATTATTATCACATTTGTTGCTTTCAGGAAGAAATCACCTACCTACACCTACCTATTTGGAGTTTTATTTTCCCTTTTTGTTTCTTTGCTTAAGGCAGTGCTACTGAACAGCCTTTATACCTGTGAGTTGCTACGCAAATACTGAACACATGGAATGTAGTAAAATGTGCCTCAAAAAAGTTTTTTGATAATGTCAGCACTAGCAACGCAAGATAATCCCCCTTTTTGAATATACTGTAACTACAAAGGAATGAGAGAGTTGACTTTGAGCAGATTTCACTGGCTATAGAGATGCGCAGTGACGTCACCGCCCCGGTTCCGGAAGTCTTTTCCCAATTCATTTTTCTCATAGACTTTTCGAAAATAATTTATATCAAGACGATTACGCCGCGGACAAAGCCAACTCGAGTCGTGACGAATCATGATGACACACACAAACTTTTGGGACAATAAAATAATTTCTAAGATGAAAAACGAAACAAAAAGTCTTGTATCATGCCGTTTTCTACTTCTTCCCAATTACATATTATATGACGATATTGTGTTTGTTGTCATGATTTGTCACGACCTGAGTTGGCTTTGGCCGCGGCGTAATCGTCTTGATATAAATTATTTTCGAAAAGTCTATGAGAAAAATGAATGGAGAAAAGACTTCCGGAACCGGGGCGGTGACGTCACTGCGCATCTCTATTCCATTTCCATAGTCTGATTATGTATGCAACAGCGCCATCTACTGTCTGTAATAACAACCTGCCTGGTCATATATCAGTAGCTGCTGTTGCCTTAAATTAGATAACACTACACTTCTGTGTTTTACACACTAGTATTAGGGTTTTATGTATTTATATTTTTATCCCACAATTTTGAAACCCATTTTTTCACCCAGTGCCAATTCCTAATGTGGTCCTGGGATCCACACACCCTCCACCAACCTGGGGAGGCAGGGAACTGGTATTCTTTTCACCTGACAGAGGGAGTTTCCCTTGTTGGACGTAGCACTGTGGAAGGAACACGTTATTCCAACCAGTTCCAGTTCCCTCCATCAGGCGCCCCGGATGGCCAGGGGGAGGCAGTTTAGAGCCCAGGATTACTGCATGTTTTTGTGAGGATATCTACTCTAAGGGAACACGGGGAAAACATGCAAACTTCTAGCTGTGAGGCGACAGCACTAACCACTGTGCCACCGTGCCACATTACCTTCTATTACCTTTTTGCTTTTGGTCCTTGATCTCTGATACGTTTCTACTTTGTCATCCAGTAAATGTTGGTTACTGGACTTTTATTTTAACAGAGTGTTTCTACAATAGGGTTGGTACTTTTACCTTGTAGTAAAACATGCAAGTATGTTTTTCACCACCGTGTAGCAGCAGGCAGCTTTCCATCAAGAAAAAAACGACAGACTATAATATCTCGAAAATTGTCGTTTCCGAGGATTTACAAAAAACAACAGGCTCCAGTACATGGTCTCGGACAACATGCTATAGTAGGCTATGCCATTTTTCATCTTTTTTGAGGACTTTTGAAAAAAAGTCTAAATCAAGTTAAAATGACATGCTATAGTATGCCATTCTTCATCATTTAAGGTGATTTTCAAAAAATGTCGAAATTGAGGAAAAATGACAGGCTATAGTCTGTTGAGAGGGACTTTGGTCTGAATAATGAAGTGAAACGAAATGAGACTAAGGTCAGGCTTCCTCTCTCTCTCTCTCTCTCTCTCTCTCTCTCTCTCTCTCTCTCTCTCTCTCTCTCTCTCTCTCTCTCAGTGGAGGTTTCTGGTCCACCAGCCGTCCAGCTCTGGACATTCAGGGCAGGTAAGCCAGGTTGTCCACGTGGACAACCTCAGGAACCAGCACCTCAGCGAAGACGACATCGCGGCCATCAAGGCGTGTGTCCCTGAGCTGTATAGGCGCATGCACAAGGTTAGTGACCTTTCTTCCTTTTCACTGGTCTACCGGCGGGTCAGACGCAAAGTTCGCAAGTCAGTGGTGGCCACCCCCTCCCAGGAGTTCTTCAGGCAGCTGGTGACTCCGGCGCACCCCGATACCCTGACTCCGGCGCACCCCGATACCCTGACACCACCTCCCTGGTGGAGGTGGAGCGACCGTAGCAACATTGTGAAGGTGAACGGCCAGCGGCTGGCTAGGGTCATCTCCGCAGTCTCCACCACACATGAGCTGGGCGGACGGGTCGTCCCGTGCCAGTGGCGTGTGTCGGTCTACAGGCCAGACGGACAGATGCAGCTGTCCGTCATCTGCAGCTTCCCCTTAGAGGCGGTAAGGAGGCGTCTCTTCTTCAGCGAGGAGACGGTGGGGTCTAGTCTCGAGCAGACGGTGGGGTCTAGTCTCGAGCAGACGGTGGGGTCTAGTCTCGAGCAGACGGTGGGGTCTAGTCTCGAGCAGACGGTGGGGTCTAGTCTCGAGCAGACGGTGGGGTCTAGTCTCGAGCAGACGGTGGGGTCTAGTCTCGAGCAGACGGAGGGGTCTAGTCTCGAGCAGACGGTGGGGTCTAGCCTCGAGCCACGGGACGCCTGGCAGTGGGTGAAAGAATGGGTTACATTCTTTGTTAACTCATTTATGTAAGTCTGCTAAATGCGGGAGTCCAAATCTTGTTCTATCATTTTTGGTTAACATTTGGGGTGTTTAATGTAGCAGTGATTTTCAACCATTTTCATACATGTTCATTCATGTTAAATTCCTTGTTAATTCCTTGATGTAAGTCTGCTAAATGTCTGCTAAATTGTTAAAGAGTTGAGGCGGTCGATTTCTGTGGATGTGCAACTGTTACAGGTAGGTTTAACTTTTAACATTAATTAATAACGGTCGCATTAGAAAGCAGTATACACTTCCAAGGCTGATGCAGGTCTAATACTGATCATCAAGGTAAAGTAGAGACGGGTGATCTCTGTTGATGTTCAACTGGTACAGGTAGGTTAACCCCCCCAGCTAGGGCTGCAACTAACGATTATTTTCAGAATTGATTATTCGGCCGATTAATTAAGTGATTATTCGCCATTTAAGCGATGAATCAGTTAATCGGATTATGATACTACTTTAGCTACTTTCACTTTTAAGTGTATTTTAAGTATATTTTATTCATTTATTTATTTTAGACATGTTCCAACAAAATAGATAATTACCAGTAGTTTAAAAATTGATTTGATTAGCTGCTGATTCAAATAGAAGACAAACACAATTAATATTATTATTGATAATATTATCATTGTTATGTGAAAGCGGCTAAGCGATCAGTGCGCGGGTGGTGTTTGACGGTCCGTGGTCCCTCGAGGTATTCTGATTGGCCGGTTTAGGTGATGGTAATGGTGACGTAGATAAGAGACCTTTAAAACTCCTCTCATAACTACTAGCTTGCTCACGCAGGTGAAGGGCATGGCCTACTTGTGCACAATGCTAAGTTTTCACTCTACAGAGTGCTGATCTAGTTTGCTTTACTGTTGTTACTGTGCATGTGCAACTACCATCAGATTGTAAGGGAAGTGAGATGGATCACTGCTCTTTAGTTTAGTTACACTTAGCACTGGGGAAAAAACTATGGTTAATTGGGAAAACACCCATGATAACAACAGCGATTATTCACCAATCTGATTAACTGATTACTAAATTAGTTAACAGCTAATTAAATAGTCAAATCGATTATGATTAATGGTTGCAGCCCTAGCCCCCTCCCCTTTGTGTCTTGTCCTGTGTCTTCTATGTTTGTCCTTGTCTTGTCTTGTGTCTCCCCCCAATCCTCGTGTGTCTCCCACTCTCGGCCTGCACCTTGCCGCTGGTGATGATGAGTGGGCTGAGAGCGACGCACTGCGTAGTGCGACGGTCAACTAAGACAGGCCTTTAAGCAGAAATACAAGACTAATTATTAGAGGTGTAACAATATAGTAATTGCGTCAAGAAACTATTTTAATTTCAAGAATCAACGGTATATGATAATGAAAACGGCGACATCGACTGTATTGGTTTGCAAAGCAAATAGTCAGCATTGAATGTTTTGCTGTGCAAATAATCTATTGTATCTACATGTTAGTATTGTTTTTAGAAGATCTTCAATACTAAAAAAAAAGTTAAAATTGTTAGTGTATTTTAAATACCGTAATTACTGTATCGATTTCACACTATTGAATTGGATCACTGCAATGAACCAAGCAATAACGTCCATGTATTGTCAACCACATCGCGATACATAACGCAATGCTGTTAAAATGTATTGTTACACCCCTACTAATTACTGTCTACATTTTGCTCATATTGTTTTGTTCTTGCACCCATCAACAGTTGCTGGTTTGAAGCTTTTCGTTCACATGCTGAAAATAGTAGATCTACATATTCAGTGTTGGCAGGGAGTATGAGCTCTGGTTGTCAAACCTTTTCATTTCCAGACCATTGAAGTCGATGTATTTGTCTGTAGACACCCCCAGTCTCAACATTCACCTTTTACAGTGCTCTGCATGTAAATATAGTTGAAGCTCCATTACATTTTTGTGTTGTTTGACCCGACCTTTAAACCATTCTGTACTGTACTAGCGCGCCACAGAGTAAAGCATCACTATGTAACGTAACTTTATTCTTCTACCTTTTATTTGAACTCAGTTCCCTACTCAAGCACTGCATTTTTTTCCATTGAGCTAATAGAGCAGGCCTTCTTGCTCGGAGCATAAATTGAACAGGTGTAGATCAGGTCTATTTTCTGTTTATTTCTAGATCTGATCTACTTTCTTGCTTGCTTTTCTCATCACAACAATCTCTGTGTCCCTCAGGAGCTGCTTCACAGATTGGTCTTGCTTGCGGACATGAATAACTAGTCCCTGGTGGTCCCCAGAGCTCTGTCCTGCTACCCTGCTCTAAGGTCCATGCTGGTCCACACTGTGCACTGTGCCTGGACCCTTCTGTCTCCTGGCTGGAGAGAGTGAACCTCATCAGCCTGAGGAAGGTACTGAAGGTTCATCATATGGTGGATATGCTTGCCTGAAAAGAAAGCTTTGAAATGTGAGTCAGACACACAACCTATCTCTCTACCTAACCCTCACTCTAACCTTAACCTCCCAAAGGAAACCAATGACATGTCTAACCAAAGTATGTCTCTCTTCCATTCAGGTGTGGCAGCGACCGCCGGGGCGCCCAGCATGACCTGGTGGAGGAGAGCGGTCACCGGCTGGCCAGGGTCATCTCGGGCGTCTCCGCCACATGGGAGCTGGGGGGACGGGTGGTCCCACGGCAGTGGAGGGTGACGCTCTACGGGGAGGACGGCCAGATGCAGCTGTCGGTGTTCTGCAGAATATTCAGTCAAATTCTTTATTTAGGCATGTTTTAGTCCCTCCCTGCCATTTTAGTATGTGTTTTTTTTTTTGTTTGACAATTGTGATTAGCTTTAGCCTTAGTTTTAGTCATGATACTTTAGTTTGTATCTAGTTTTTATTTGTTGATGAAATTCCCAGTATATCTACGTGTTACGTATTATAGTTTTAGTCATCATAGCTAATTTTATTTCTGTTTTTATTTAGTTTTAGTCGACTAGAACAACACTGCTAGACAGGAGTCCTGTTACTGATTAGACTGATTATCGCTCTCAGCAAATTATTGATTATTGATTGATTATTGTTTTCATTATCATCATCGGTAACGGTGCAAAAAAAGGAATAATTGAAAAAAGAGCGGCCTATTGTTTATATTTCTTATAAATGCGCAAAAATGTTTTCTATGTTACAACCTCCCCCCACCTCCCATAAAACAACAACAAATGTGTTTCAGTTTGCTTGTCTTAATCTTTTCTTCAGTGTGTTCACAGGTTTTAGCGACGGAGTTCATCGCACTGCTGCTGCTCAGTGTCATCTTCACGATTCAGTTGGCCTTGCGTCTGGTGGGCTAAAAACAATGAAACAACAAAAACTAACAAGTGTTTTTCTTTGCAGGTTTCTACTGATGTCTGGTGGATAGCTTGGAGCACCATTCAACCATGTGTCAACTAAAACTAGTGTTTTTCTTTGCAGGTTTCTACTGATGTCTGGTGGATAGCTTGGAGCACCATTCACCCCCTGACAACTAATATAACAAGTGTTTTTCTTTGCAGTTATCTACTGATGTCTGGTGGATAGCTTGGAGTGCCATTCAGACCTGTGACAACTAATATTTTTTCTTTGCAGATTTCTACTGACAAGTGTTTTTCTTTGCAAATTCTGATGGATCTCGTGAGGTGCCATTCAACCCTGTGTCAACTAAAACTAACAAGTGTTTTTCTTTGCAGGTTTTCTACCGAGTGTGTGATTTCCCCACCCTTACTAACAATTACAGTATGTTCAGTTTGCAGGTTTCTACTGATGTCCGGCGGGCTAAAGGCCTATTCAGAGTTTGATTTTCGGTGATCACCGCTACCACCATGACCACCGCTGCCTACCATATGCAGGGACGGCTCCAGACATTTGTGCATGGGGGGGCTATGGCGGGGCTGAGTTTTTTTCAGCAGGGGCTAGTGAATATATATATATATATATATATATATATATATATATATATATATATATATATATATATATACACACACACACACACACACACACACACACACACACACAGGCAAATACAATGGTCCTGTTTATATGCTAAAATACAGAGCAAATACAAAGCAAATCATTGTCACTGGCTAATTTTTTTCCCCAAAATGAATGAATGAACTCTTAGTCTTTTAGATCTTCAGGGGACAGTTACACATGTACCACAGTTTCAGAGATCTGCAGAACGTAAATGGACACACACACACACACACACACACACACACACACACACACACACACACACACACACACACACACACACACACACACACACACACACACACACACTTCTACAATACTTGATCTCACAGACAGACACACAGAAGTAGTTGCAGCACTGCACTCACGCACAGACATAGTGAGGCGGCCTTTACATTAACATGTAGGCTAAATAAAGGGACGCACAGGCTAGAAACAGCTTCTAACTTGATCTCACAGACACACAGAAGGAGTCGCAGCACTGCGAACATACACACACACAGTGAGGCGTGGCGGCCAAATGCGAACATGTAAATACAGGGACGTGCAGAGTGTGTTAGGGTCCAGGGACAGAAATCACATAAGAGGGCACTTTTGGACAAATGGCAAATCTACAAGCTCACAATGCTTCATAGCGTGTCGCGGTGGGAGCCTGTAGATCAGCTATTTTTGGGGCAGTTGTTCTTGCCGCTAGTAGAAGGCTGGTTACCTGGTCGCACCATCCCCACAACACACGCTGCTCCCCTGGCTTCATTTTAGGGCACTTCGGGCGAATTGGGAGCGGCGCCGGCCGCTGTTTCACCACCGTGACTACCGTCAGCCGAGTCGTCCACTGAATCGGCTCTTAGGCGTCGCTTTTTACCGAACACAACAAACCGGTCCATTGTACTGGACTTAAAACAAACGGTGCAGCAACCGAGTTAGTTGTCCCTCCAAAAACACAGTCAAAAGGTTCGTGAACTATGAACTTGGCGGACGCGCTCTGTTGATTGGAGGATTGCAATGCGTATTGCGTACGTGACCGTGCGGGCGAAAATGACAGGTGGTGAGAATTCTGAGAAATGGATTATTTCAGTATTATACATCATTACAAAAATTACAAGTATCATGATTTTATAGCAATGATTTACATGAAAGTCAGTCAGTTTGGTCTTCCATATATTTTATTTATTCCCTGAATATTTTTCATCACAGTCATGTTTTTGGCCAGGGGGGGCTTAGGGGGGGCTAAGCCTCCAGCAGGGGGGGCTAGAGCCCCTGCTAGCCCCCCCTGGCGCCGTCCATGACCATATGATGTCATACCACCACAAACAACCGCTCTTTCCACCCTCTCTGATTTTTACTCACGACCGCAGTGGTGCTCACCCGGAACACTCAACAAACAGAGCCAATCACATTGGCCGGGAGCCACCAGGCAATGTTGATTGGTCCTGAAGTTTGGAGCAGGATGTATTTTGACAGCTTGAGAGGTAAAAAAAAAAAAAGAAACTCACAATAGCTCGAGGAGAAGGAAGGAATTTTAGTGAGAGACAATGAGATAAATAGACTAGATCAGCACTTGGTAGAGTGCAAACTCTATGGAGTTTTGTGCGTAACACTTGCGCGTTATGCACAAATAGGTGGCCTACTTGTGCGAGAGCGGAGCAGGCGAATCAGAAATGAACAAACATGGTGACTTCGGTCACATTAGGTCATCACCTAATCTGGCCAATCGGAGTACCCTGAGGGACAACCAACCGTGCACCGTACACCACCGCGCAAAAAACACTTAACTTAACGCAAGTAAAAAGGAAAGATACATAATAGCACTAGAAAGCATTATAATTGAGGCAGGTACGCAGTAGAGAGAGAAAAGGGGGTGGGGAACATAAACAATAAGGGAAAGAGGAGGGGCGAGGTGGTGGTGGTCTATGAATAGTGGTGGTTGCGGTAGTCGGAGTAGTCGTTGCGGTGATCACCGTAAATCTAAACTCTGAATGAGCCTTAACCCAACCCCCCCCCCCCCCCCCCCCCCCCTCACCACCACCTACCCAAAGTAGGTGGTGTGTGGGGGGGTGGGGGTCACCTCCCATGGGCTGCCACCTTGGCGTGGTGGAGGTGCTTACGATCCTTGTGGTCAAACTAAGGGCAGCCCCTAAGATAAAACAAGCCTTTTACAGAAATCAGTCTGCACAAGGTACCAGAAGACCCTCATGGGACCTCCTAGAACAATGAAACTAAGAAAGAACTAGATCTCTGCTTCTTACCAAGGCGACACACAGGTATGTGATCATCATATTCTTGCTGTCTGGAGTAACCCACGCAACTCTTTTTTTTAGGTTTTGATACATATTTGCATAAATCATTGCTATTGAACACCCTTTTTGTCTCTGTTTTGAAAACATTGAACCAGTGGAAAGTAGTTTAGATTTGGACAATTATTACTGAAAAAATAAAATCCATTTTGGCCACAGAGGTCCACAATTGCATAATGTTTTTGGTCCAGGAGCTGGATGGCTGTCCACAAATGGAACAAATGGAAAGTAGTAAAATGTGCTTTGGACAAAACCTCTTAACTTCACCATAGGGCCCTCAAACTGTTTTTTGATAATGTCAGTGCTATCAACGATGCAGGATAACCCCCCTTTTGATTAGAACTACAAAGGAATGAGAGTTGATGTTGAGCAGATTTAACTGGCTATAACATTTCAATAGTCTTATGTGTGCAACAGCGCCGCCTACTGTCTATAATAACTAGCTGACTGGTCATGAATGTCCAACATTAAAACAGTAGCTGCTGTTTGCATTAATGCTTTATATTAGATTCTGTGTTTTACACACTATTATTAGGGTTTTATTATTGCCATTACCTTCTATTACTTTACATTACTATTACTTTTGGCACTTGATCTAGTTTGTGTTGATGACAATACTTTTCTACTTCGTCTGCAGTAAATGTTGGTTACTGGACTTTTATTTTACAGAGCGTTTCTACAAGAGGGTTGTGTGTCCCATAATATGGCATCTTTACTCACCATGTGGTGATTCTACATGGGGCCCATTGGTCAGTGTCAATGGACCTTTAGCTAAGCCCCTCCCAGACTGCTATTGTCCAATAGACCTTTAGATAACCCACCCCCAAACTACTACTATATCCAATCACAAGCATAACATGTGATAGACAAACCTCTGCACCAATAGCTTTCCTGTGTGATAAAACATTGTTTTAAAAAATAAATGCCACACACACACACACACACACACACACACACACATCTTTCCACTGCGTAGGGCATGTCTTGTTGATGGATTTGGAAGAGATTTTGATGGTCTGGTTCCAAAAATGAACCAGTATTTTTTGTGTAAAGTCCATGATATTTACTTTGGAATGAATGAGTCTGGCTGATAACCTGAGTCAACCTGATAGTTCCATTCTTGTTTCTCACGCATTTTAATGTTAATCCTTAATGTCTAAAAAAAGAAAGTTATGCTAGGTTAAGTTGAACCTCATGTGAGGTGATGCAACTGGACTATTGAAGGTTTCAACTGTCTGCAGATCATTGGTCCAGTGATGCAGATTCTGAAGTTCAAGGCATTGGAGGAGGTTGTGGAGAGAAACAATAGTGGTAAATACAACCTGACTGCTGCTGCGTTCACCACGGAACCTTCTGGTAAAACACACCACTACTATTACTACTACTATCTTTGTAGGCTTTGTTGAACAATTGGCATACAATTAACAACTTTCAACCTGGCATTCTTAGATTGGACATTTATCCAATCATCAGTCCATATGCAGGCATGCAATGGTGACAGTGTACTCTGGTGGTTGCAAATGATACACAAAGACAACACAGGACACGCGTGGTATATGCCTGTGTGATTCTATACTTTATGTAGCTTCGCTGTCCATGGTCCTTATCGTTGCTTAAAACGATAAGGACCATGAAAACTTAGGTTAGGCCTAAATGGCTTAGCTGTCTTTGAAACCTCATTAATTGCCTTTCTCCCTCTAAATTGTACAAGATGGTTCACTAAAGGTGTAACTATATATATATATATATATATATATATATATATATATATATATATATATATATATATATATATATATATATATATATATATATATATATATATATATATATATATATATATATACTGTAAATTCTATTTTTATAATTTCAAGAATCTGAACTATATCGAAATGAAAATGTCAACATTGACTATGTATCGTTTTGCAATGCAAATAATGTGCACTGGATTGCTTTGCTATTCATTTTCAATCCATTGCATCTACATTGGCATGAATGTCGTTTAGAATTTTTTAAGAAGAAAAAAGAAATGTATTTTAAATAGTTACTGTATCAATTTCAAATCATTGATATGGTCCATGTATCGTCAGCCATGCATGGTGATATGTAACCTAGTGCTGTTAAAATGTTTTATTACACCCCTACTAATTATTGTCAACATGTAGTTGATATTGTTTTGTTCTCAACCCCCCAAGGTTAAAGATGCTGAAAATAGCTGATCTTCAGCAGATGCAGATCTACATATTCAGTGTTTATAATCCCACTCCGATTGTATCTTTTAAACATACTAATAGTTTTGACAATATTACATTTCATGAATGACTTAAAGCCTCACTATGAAACTTTTGTTACAGTGTTACAGAAGCTGGTTTGTGTTCAACTTTTATACCGGTATATCAGGTCTAATATCTGTTTATTTCTAGATCTGACTGCATGTCTAATTTCTTGCTTGCTTTTCTTGTGTAATTATTTTTTGGTCCGTTCTCATCACTGTGTCAATCAGGAGCTGGTGGCAGATTGGTGTTGCTTGAGGACATGAATAACTAGTCCCTGGTGGTCCCCAGAGCTCTGTCCTGCTACCCTGCTCTAAGGTCCATGCTGGTCCACACTGTGCACTGTGCCTGGACCCCTCTGTCTCCTGGCTGGAGAGAGTGAACTTCATCAACCTGAGGAAGGTACAGAGATTAGACACTTAAAAACCTGGGAAGTAAATTGTTACCAAGACATTTCTTAACCAATTTGATTCTAGTGGTTCAATTCAACTCCAAGGCAAGGAGAGTTTCCATAAGTGCACCTGTTATTCTATATTGTTCATTAACCTCAGTGACTATAATGAGCTCTATTACATTACTAATGTAATGCAACATGGTGAACATGCAAGTTTTACATCACTTTTCAAACAAAAACAACAAAGCAAAACAAGCAACTTTATTAAGAACATAACTATTTAAACATGTAAAAACTAAGCAAATGAAATCATTAAAGCTAATGATTGAGGGACTTGAGACTCGCTGTCCATGGTGCTGATCGTTGCTCAATGTTCAGCAAAATACAATGGACTGTTTATTTCTAGCTACAGTATGTTGCATCAGGCTGTCACTGAAGCTTTTATTAAAGTGGGTTAAGTATGACCTAGCTCAGCTATATACCATGGCATAGTAGATTTAGACAGTGTCCTAGAGTGTTGGGCCTGTGGAGATGTGATTGATAAAAACAAATACAGTTGTGTGTCATATTCTTGCTGTCTGGAGTAAACCACGCAACTCCCCTCTTTTTTTAGGTCTTGATACATATTTGCATAAATCATTGCTATTGAACACCCTTTTTGTCTCCGTTTTGAAAATATTGAACCAGAGGAAAGTAGTTTAGATTTGGACAATTATTACTGAAAGAATCAAATCAATTTTGGCCACAGAGGTCCACAATTACATAATGTTTTTGATGCAGGAGCTGAAACGTGGATGGCTGTCCATAGGATGTGCACAGCTGGATGGAGGGAGAACAGAAATACAGGTGTTTCCATCGCCCCCTTCTTTGTTTTACACCCTTCATTTCTCAAGTTTGGGACTTTTACTCAAGCGAGTTAATCTGTCTAACCCTTAATTTGGGACACCATATACATTAGTACATTTGAATGCAAGGTCTACATTTACACAATTGGTATTGCTTTATTTACTAGAACAACACCTTACAGGCAGTTGTGTTATTTTTTTTTAATAAGCACACATTAAAGCAACCATTTGTCACAGCACATGTGACCTGTAAGCCTTCTTTTCCTCGTCATAAGTGTGAAGCTAACTTCCTTCTGTAAAGACTCACATCTACTTGTATTTCTAAGTGCGTTACTAATACTAGTGTGTTAATACTAACAAAGTGTATAGATGTTTTTCAGTTTGCAGGTTCAACTGGCAGACTGGCTTGAGATGCCATTCAACCCTGTGCACACCCCCACCCCCAACCCCCCAAAATAACTGTCTTTTTGTACAGTATCTTTGGTTTTGCAGGTTTCTACCCACACCTTGGATGGTGCTGTATGGCTGTACATCCTGTTTCCTGTCTATCCTTTTCTTTTTGCAGGATTCTACTGATGTCTGGCGTGTTGGCTTCAGAGGTGCCATTAAACCCTGCGTGAAAACTAAGCTAAAACTAACAGTGTCTATGTTTTCTTCAGTGTGTTCAGTTGACAGGTTTCTACAGACTGAGTCCAGTGTGCTGCTGCTCAGTGTCATCTCCAACAGCCTTGTGTCTGGCTGGGCTGTAGCTTGAGATGCTCAACGTGTCGCAACGTTTCTGCACTGTTTTTTCTTTGACTTTACAGGTTTCTAGAGATGCCTTGGATGGTGGAGTAAGTATACTCCCCTCCCCTTGTGTCTGTCCTATGTCTCTTGTGTTTGTCTGTGTGTTCCCATATGGAACATTTTATACTTCTATGTCATATATGCAAAAAGAAATGTTTTATTACACCCCTACTAGTCTACATTTAGTTTAGTTAATATTGTTTTGTTGTCAACACCTTGTCATAAACCTCCTCCTTAATACAAAGTTAAGGATGCTGAAAATAGCTGATCTTCAGCAGATCTACATATCCAGTGTTTATAAGCCCACTCCGATTGTATCTTTTAAACATTCTAATACTTTCGACAATATTACATTTCATGAATGACTTAAAGCCTCACTATGGAACTTTAGTTACAGGTTTGTGTTCAACCTTTATATATCAGGACTAGTATCTGTTTATTTCTAGATCTGACTGCATGTCTAATTTCTTGCTTGCTTTTCTTGTGTAATTATTTTTTGGTCCATTCTCATGACAACAATCTCTGTGTCAATCAGGAGCTGGTGGCAGATTGGTGTTGCTTGAGGACATGAATAACTAGTCCCTGGTGGTCCCCAGAGCTCTGTCCTGCTACCCTGCTCTAAGGTCCATGCTGGTCCACACTGTGCACTGTGCCTGGACCCCTCTGTCTCCTGGCTGGAGAGAGTGAACTTCATCAACCTGAGGAAGGTACAGAGATTAGACTCACCACAGGGCTGTGTGCACTGAAAACCTGGGAACTAAATTGTTATCAAGACATTTCTTCACCAATTTGATTCTAGTGGTGTCAATTGGTGTCAACAATTCAACTCCTGTGGAAAACCTCATGAAACAGGTCAATGTCCGGGTACTAGTCACAACATATAGAATTCATGGCTGTGGAATTCTCCTTTAGCCATGCAAGAAGGGTTTCCATAAGTGCACCTGTTATTCTATAATATTGTTCATTAACCTCAGTGACTATAATGAGCTCTATTACATTACTAATGTAATGCAGCATGGTGAACATGCAAGTTTTACATCACTTTTCAAACAAAAACAACAAAGCAAAACAAGCAACTTTATTAAGAACATAACTATTTAAACATGTAAAAACTAAGCAAATGAAATCATTAAAGCTAATGATTGAGGGACTTGAGACTCGCTGTCCATGGTGCTGATCGTTGCTCAATGTTCAGCAAAATACAATGGATTGTTTATTTCTAGCTACAGTATGTTGCATCAGGCTGTCACTGAAGCTTTTATTAAAGTGGGTTAAGTATGACCTAGACCATGTCATAGTAGATTTAGACAGTGTCCTAGAGTGTTGGGCCTGTGGAAATGTGATTGATAAAAACAAATACAGTTGTGTGTCATATTCTTGCTGTCTGGAGTAAACCACGCAAGTCCCCTCTTTTTTTAAGGTTTTGATACATATTTGCATAAATCATTGCTATTGAACAGCCTTTTTGTCTCCGTTTTGAAAATATTGAACCAGTGGAAAGTAGTTTAGATTTGGACAATTATTACTGAAAGAATCAAATCCATTTTGGCCACAGAGGTCCACATTTGCTTAATGTTTTTGATGCAGGAGCTGAAATGTGGATGGCTGTCCATAAGATGTGCACAGCTGGATGGAGGGAGAACAGAAATACAGGTGTTTCCATCGCCCCGTTCTTTATTTTACACCCTTCATTTCTCAAGTTTGGGACTTTTACTCAAGCGAGTTAATCTGTCTAACTCTTAATTTGGGACACCATAAACAAGTACAGCAGAATGCAAGGTCTACATTTACACAATTGGTATTGCTGCATTCACTAGAACAACACCTTACAGGCAGTTGTGTTATTTTTTTTAATAAGCACACATTAAAGCAACCATTTGTCACAGCACATGTGACCTGTAAGCCTTCTTTTCCTCGTCATTAGTGTGAAGCTAACTTCCTTCTGTAAAGACTCACATCTACTTGTATTTCTAAGTGCGTTACTAATACTAGTGTGTTACTAATACTAACAAAGTGTATAGATGTTTTTCAGTTTGCAGGTTCAACTGGCAGACTGGCTTGAGATGCCATTCAACCCTGTGCACACCCCCACCCCCAACCCCCCAAAATAACTGTCTTTTTGTACAGTATCTTTGGTTTTACAGGTTTCTACCCACACCTTGGATGGTGTTGTATGGCTGTACATCCTGTTTCCTGTCTATCCTTTTCTTTTCGCAGGATTCTACTGATGTCTGGTGTGTTGGCTTCAGAGGTGCCATTAAACCCTGCGTGAAAACTAAGCTAAAACTAACAGTGTCTATGTTTTCTTCAGTGTGTTCAGTTGACAGGTTTCTACAGACTGAGTCCAGTGTTCTGCTGCTCAGTGTCATCTCCAACAGCCTTGTGTCTGGCTGGGCTGTAGCTTGAGATGCTCAACGTGTCGCAACGTTTCTGCACTGTTTTTTCTTTGACTTTACAGGTTTCTAGAGATGCCTTGGATGGTGGAGTAAGTATACTCCCCTCCCCTTGTGTCTGTCCTATGTCTCTTGTGTTTGTCAGTGTGTTCCCATATGGAACATTTTATACTTCTATGTCATATATGCAAAAAGAGATGTTTTATTACACCCCTACTAGTCTACATTTAGTTTAGTTAATATTGTTTTGTTGTCAACACCTTGTCATAAACCTCCTCCTTAATACAAAGTTAAGGATGCTGAAAATAGCTGATCTTCAGCAGATCTACATATCCAGTGTTTATAAGCCCACTCCGATTGTATCTTTTAAACATTCTAATACTTTCGACAATATTACATTTCATGAACGACTTAAAGCCTCACTATGGAACTTTAGTTACAGGTTTGTGTTCAACCTTTATATATCAGGTCTAGTATCTGTTTATTTCTAGATCTGACTGCATGTCTAATTTCTTGCTTGCTTTTCTTGTGTAATTATTTTTTGGTCCGTTCTCATGACAACAATCTCTGTTTCAATCAGGAGCTGGTGGCAGATTGGTGTTGCTTGAGGACATGAATAACTAGTCCCTGGTGGTCCCCAGAGCTCTGTCCTGCTACCCTGCTCTAAGGTCCATGCTGGTCCACACTGTGCACTGTGCCTGGACCCCTCTGTCTCCTGGCTGGAGAGTGTGAACCTCATCAACCTGAGGAAGGTACAGAGATTAGACTGAAAACACTGAAAACCTGGGAACTAAATCCTTACCAAGACATTTCTTCACCAATTTGATTCTAGTGGTGCCAATTGGTGTCATCAATTCAACTCCTGTGGGAAACCTCATGAAACAGGTCAAAGTCGGGGTAATGGTCACAACCTATAGAAGGCAAAACATGCAAAATGTCATCATGCTTAGGGGGCTGTCATGATGCTGAATCCATTCCAAACTTTAGTTCCTCTCAGAAAACAACTCATTGGGCTAAACAGTCATATTTGTCAGAAATGTGCTTAGTCATCCCATTTGGGCAAATGTTATTGCCATTTTCAGCCCAATGACTATGTTTTTTGTGTGCAGAATTCATGGCTGTGGAATTCTCCTTTAACCATGCAAGGAGAGTTTCCATAAGTGCACCTGTTATTCTATATTGTTCATTAACCTCAGTGACTATAATGAGCTCTATTACATTACTAATGTAATGCAACATGGTGAACATGCAAGTTATACAACACTTTTCAAACAAAAACAACAAAGCAAAACAAGCAACTTTATTAAGAACATAACTATTTAAACATGTAAAAACTAAGCAAATGAAATCATTAAAGCTAATGATTGAGGGACTTGAGACTCACTGTCCATGGTGCTGATCGTTGCTCAATGCATCCACTGTGTGTTCAGCAAAATACAATGGACTGTTTATTTCTAGCTACAGTATGTTACATCAGGCTGTCACTGAAGCTTTTATTAAAGTGGGTTAAGTATGACCTAGCTCAGCTATATACCATGTCATTGTACATTTAGACAGTGTCCTAGAGTGTTGGGCCTGTGGAGATGTGATTGATAAAAACAAATACAGTTGTGTGTCATATTCTTGCTGTCTGGAGTAAACCACGCAACTCCCCTCTTTTTTTAGGTTTTGATACATATTTGCATAAATCATTGCTATTAAACACCCTTTTTTGTCTCCGTTTTGAAAATATTGAACCAGAGGAAAGTAGTTTAGATTTGGACAATTATTACTGAAAGAATCAAATCAATTTTGGCCACAGAGGTCCACAATTACATAATGTTTTTGATGCAGGAGCTGAAACGTGGATGGCTGTCCATAAGATGTGCACAGCTGGATGGAGGGAGAACAGAAATACAGGTGTTTCCATCGCCCCCTTCTTTATTTTACACCCTTCATTTCTCAAGTTTGGGACTTTTACTCAAGCGAGTTAATCTGTCTAACTCTTAATTTGGGACACCATATACATTAGTACAGCAGAATGCAAGGTCTACATTTACACAATTGGTATTGCTGCATTCACTAGAACAACACCTTACAGGCAGTTGTGTTATTTTGTTTTAATAAGCACACATTAAAGCAACCATTTGTCACAGCACATGTGACCTGTAAGCCTTCTTTTCCTCGTCATTAAGCTAACTTCCTTCTGTAAAGACTCACATCTACTTGTATTTCCAAGTGTGTTACTAATACTAGTGTGTTACTAATACTAACAAAGTGTATAGATGTTTTTCAGTTTGCAGGTTCAACTGGCAGACTGGCTTGAGATGCCATTCAACCCTGTGCACACCCCCAACCCCCCAAAATAACTGTCTTTTTGTACAGTATCTTTGGTTTTACAGGTTTCTACCCACACCTTGGATGGTGTTGTATGGCTGTACATCCTGTTTCCTGTCTATCCTTTTCTTTTTGCAGGATTCTACTGATGTCTGGTGTGTTGGCTTCAGAGGTGCCATTAAACCCTGCGTGAAAACTAAGCTAAAACTAACAGTGTCTATGTTTTCTTCAGTGTGTTCAGTTGACAGGTTTCTACAGACTGAGTCCAGTGTTCTGCTGCTCAGTGTCATCTCCAACAGCCTTGTGTCTGGCTGGGCTGTAGCTTGAGATGCTCAACGTGTCGCAACGTTTCTGCACTGTTTTTTCTTTGACTTTACAGGTTTCTAGAGATGCCTTGGATGGTGGAGTAAGTATACTCCCCTCCCCTTGTGTCTGTCCTATGTCTCTTGTGTTTGTCAGTGTGTTCCCATATGGAACATTTTATACTTCTATGTCATATATGCAAAAAGAGATGTTTTATTACACCCCTACTAGTCTACATTTAGTTTAGTTAATATTGTTTTGTTCTCAACACCTTGTCATAAACCTCCTCCTTAATACAAGGTTAAGGATGCTGAAAATAGCTGATCTTCAGCAGATCTACATATTCAGTGTTTATAAGCCCACTCCGATTGTATCTTTTAAACATTCTAATACTTTCGACAATATTACATTTCATGAATGACTTAAAGCCTCACTATGGAACTTTAGTTACAGGTTTGTGTTCAACCTTTATATATCAGGTCTAGTATCTGTTTATTTCTAGATCTGACTGCATGTCTAATTTCTTGCTTGCTTTTCTTGTGTAATTATTTTTTGGTCCATTCTCATGACAACAATCTCTGTGTCAATCAGGAGCTGGTGGCAGATTGGTGTTGCTTGAGGACATGAATAACTAGTCCCTGGTGGTCCCCAGAGCTCTGTCCTGCTACCCTGCTCTAAGGTCCATGCTGGTCCACACTGTGCACTGTGCCTGGACCCCTCTGTCTCCTGGCTGGAGAGAGTGAACTTCATCAACCTGAGGAAGGTACAGAGATTAGACTCACCACAGGTCTGTGTGCACTGAAAACCTGTCTAATAACATGCACTTAAATGGTCAAATCAGTCGGGGTACTAGTCACAACTTATAGAAGGCAAAACATGCAAAATGTCAATGTCAGGCTTCGGGGGTTGTCATGATGCTGAATCCATTCCAAGCATTAGTTCCTCACAGAAAACAACAACTTGGGCTAAAAACAGTTATCCCTGACATCATAAATGTGCTTAGTAATCACATTTGGCCAAATGTTATCACCATTTTCAGACCAATGAGTGTGTTTTTGTGTGCAAATTTATGGCTGTGGAATTCTCCTATAACCATGCATGAGTTTCCATAAGTGCACCTGTTTTTCTCTACCGTTCGGTAACCTCTGTGACTATAATGAACTCTATACTCAACCAGCTAATTGTAATGCAACATGGTGAACTTGCAAGTTATTCATCACTTTTCAAAGAAAAACAACAAAGCAAAACAAGCAACATTAAGAACTATTTAAGCATGTAAAGCAAATGAAATCATTAAAGCAAATGATTGAGGGACTTGAGACTCGCTGTCCATGGTGCTGATCGTTGCTCAATGCATCCACTGTGGGTATGCAGCAAAATACAATGGACTGTTTATTTTATTTTACGTTTATTTTACTAGAATGTTGCCCCAGTGTGTCACTGAAGCTTTTATTAAAGTGGGTTAATTGTGACCTAGCTCAGCTATATACCATGGCATAGTAGATTTAGACAGTGTCCTAGAGCATTTTCTTCTGCAGATAACGCTGGCTGTGTGTTGGACTAAAGGATTTCCCTGGAACCTGAACATGTCCTTGTCATGTCTCCTCCTCCTCGTGCGTAGCTCAGCCCTCTGCGAGTGCACAGTCGACTCCCACCTCCATCCCAGACTCTCCCCAGGTTTTTGAGGCTCAAGAAAGGCGTTCATGTTATCCATTCCAGTCCCTGGCCTGCGGTCTCTTAACAGGCCAGTCAACCTTTATGCTAACTAACTGGTTACTTCTCAGGATTCCACTTCAAATATAGCAAAAATAGCTGTTCTATGAGCTCAAAATGTGTTGTAGTGCGATGCAGGTTTTTGGCTTGTTCTGGTAGATTGTCTATTTTCACATTGACAAAATATGCAATGTGGCCGTCTGGAGTGAGTTTGGAAAGATAGTGTCTGAAATTCATCAATCCCTTTAAATGAACCATCTCATTTTTGAGATATCCTCAAAAAGAAAAAACTACAAATAAAAAATACAAACAACAATAGCCACAATGCCTGTGTTTTCCATATCAAATGAGAACATTAAGGCCCAGAGAGAGAACATTAAGGCCCAGAGAGAAGCAACATTTGGAAAGAAACTCGGTTGTACAAATACATTATATTTTTGGGACCAGAACTTATACACACTATTAGGATACAACCTGTACAGTGAGGTTACTTAAACATAAACAGCATTGCAAAATCCGAGCCAATTTTGCCACTTTCCTCATCCTTTGGTTAATGTGTCATTATTGGTAATAATGATAATAATAATAATACACTACATCGGCAGTTTTAAATTCCATATGGTCATGACATGCGTAAGCATCAGTCTGTCAGACAATGTACCAATGTACGGCCCACTACCTTAAAACCAGGTACACTCATCTTCCATCTTTAATGAGCACACAGTCCTTACACATAGAATGGTTTACATACTGTAATTGTGTGTCTTGTAGCACAACTTGTAAGTAGAATGTAATTGCTGTCGTTGTTGGTCACAGGGCAACCAGACTATTGTTAGTGTCAGTATATTGTATGTTTCTAGAGGAACTTGTGATGTCATGCAGGTCTATTGGGTTTTCTGTCATCAGGCCGATGCCATAATAACCAATGGGTTATTTTCCATTCCATTATTATCACATTTGTTGCTTTCAAGAAGAAATCACCTACCTACACCTACCTATTTGGAGTTTTATTTTCCCTTTTTATTTCTTTGGTTAAGGCAGTGCTACTGAACAGCCTTTAGTTGCTACGCAAATACTGAACACATGGAATGTAGTAAAATGTGTCTCAAAACAGTTTTTTGATAATGTCAGCACTAGCAACGCAAGATAATCCCCCTTTTTGAATATACTGTAACTACAAAGGAATGAGAGAGTTGACTTTGAGCAGATTTAACTGGCTATAACATTTCCATAGTCTGATTATGTATGCAACAGCGCCATCTACTGTCTGTAATAACAACCTGCATGGTCATATATCAGTAGCTGCTGTTGCCTCAGATTAGATAACACTACACTTCTGTGTTTTACATACTAGTATTAGGGTTGTATGTATTTATATTTTTATCCCACAATTTTGGCAGCGGACTGGTCTTCTTTTCACCTGACAGGGGGGAGTTTCCCTTGTTGGACGTAACACTGTGGAAGGAACACGTTATTCCAACCAGTTCCTGTTCCCTCCATCAGGCGCCCCGGATGGCCAGGGGGAGGCAGTTTAGAGCCCAGGATTACTGCATGTTTTTGTGAGGGTATCTACTCTAAGAGAACACGGGGAAAACGACAGTGCTAACCACTGTGCCACCGTGCCACATTACCTTCTATTACTTTTTTGCTTTTGGTCCTTGATCTCTGATACATTTCTACTTTGTCATCCAGTAAATGTTGGTTACTGGACTTTTATTTTAACAGAGTGTTTCTACAATAGGATTGGTACTTTTACCTTGTAGTAAAACATGCAAGTATGTTTTTCACCACCGTGTAGCAGCAGGCAGCTTTCCATCAAGAAAAAAAGACAGACTATAAAATCTCGAAAATTGTTGTAAAAGGGATTTACAAAAAACAACAGGCTCCAGTACATGGTCTCGGACAACATGCTATAGTAGGCTATGCCATTTTTCATCTTTTTTTGAGGACTTTTGAAAAAAGTCTAAATCAAGTTAAAATGACATACTATAGTATGCCATTTTTCATCATTTAAGGTGATTTTCAAATAATGTCAAAATTGAGAAAAACGACAGGCTATAGTCTGTTGAGAGGGACTTTGGTCTGAATAATGAAGTAACACCCATTGCAGGTTACTGCCTCATCCACATTTTCTATGTGAGTAGATGATGATATGTTGTCTTTTACGATAGGTGCGGCAACATTTTTAATGCTGTATCTTACAATATTGCCCCTCAGAATACTCATAGGCCTACATGATTGTTGCACTTAACACTCCCTGTAGCTTACAGATTATTATGTAGTCTCATTTATAATAAGTATGTGTTATTTATTTTTGCAGGGCAACATTTTGAATGCTGGCAAATCCAATAATGTGAAAAAAAAATACAGTACTTCTGTTATATTATAGAGCTTTTTCCTCATAGACTTTTCAACAATGATTTATACGATGGCGATTTCACGCCACAGACAAAGCCAAATCAGGTTGTGTGTTTATTGTCATGATTTGTCACAACCGGAGTTGGGTTTGTCGACAGCGTAATCAAATATCATTTTTGACTAAGCTTTCTGCCGCAGGTGCACAGTACCTGGGGGAGTGTCCCATCCAGCCATACAACCCCAAGTACCTGATACTGGTGGGATGTTTCAGACTGTTCCTGATGCTGCTGGTGGAGATCCGCTGCTGCTACACCTGCAGGGAAGCCTTCCACACCCGCCTTTGGTTCTGCACTTGTATCGTCGATATTGTCCTCTAATGCTGGTTCATCACTTATGAGTTTGAAAGTCTGTTTTTTTGGGCAGCTGCAAGGACAAGGACTGGTATCAGAGGTGACTGAGGCTCAAACTATTAGAAATAAGCTTGAGGGACATGTACAATATCATCATTAAGTATGAAAACATTTTTAATGCATTTTTCCTTCTCAATTGCTCTAGGTAATGTGAGGATCTTCTCCGTTGACTACAATAATTCTACGTCGGAACATGATTGTCACGAGAGCGTTGCTGGAACACCGTAGCAGGCGACGTCCTACTGGCCTTACAGAGTTTCTTGCTGTTATGTGGTCTTGTTCTTATACCTCATAAGTACATTTGTACATGCTTTATGGGAACTAATTGCAAATAAAACCCAAACTATTGTATCTTATATATTTCCTGACTAACATACAAATAGTCGCCTGGAATTGTCTGAGGGGGAATTTTAGAAAAATGGCCTGTAAAGTATGACCCAAAAATATGCTTTTTGTCCCTTCAAGGAAGATTTCATGCTAAAGCCTATATCAATTTCATAAATGGTTTACCAAACGTTTCTCATTTGATCCTTGTGTATTTCTTCCTGTAGAATCTATTTTTTCAAATTACATTTTATCGTGTGCATAATTAATCAAATGAGTAGCATACTTGAAACAAGACTAACTTTCTTTACTGGGCTTATAATAGTCCCTAATCCAATCCGAGTTTTGTGAAATAAGCCCCTGGGTGACCTACAGTGCCTATACTGACCTGTATGGTAAATGAGTCTTTATAAACTAAACGATTATCATGGTTAACGCTGGACTAACATATTATGCCAAGAAAATTGCTCAACATGGAAGTTAGCATCCGGCAGTTTCTGCTGGGGACCTCTAATCAACATTTTTAACATTAAAACTCGGTGAACTCAAAATGCATGGGTTAACATACTGGAAAATGGACTATACCAATTATTAGCTAATAGCATTTTTATTGGCTTGGGGTGGAGGCACTTTAGTGTTTAGTCCTGACTGTGTTGTTGAAATAAAGTATTCCAAAGTATTACAATAGTTGTTGTAGTTCACATTTTTATTGTGAACAATTTTCTTTAATAGCAAATTTACATTGACCAATCCACTGCCTTCTGTCCAATATAATAACTCTATGCACCTGCTGGATTTCCTTGAGCATCTAAACGATAATCTTAATAGTATTTACAAAAGTATCACTGTCATTATGAAGGTCACATTTGCATGATGTATTATTTTGACCAATTGGTTGGATTAGAACTTGTACTTATTAACTAATAAACACGCGGAGCAGTCAGGGAGGAGCTTGTATCAGTTTGTTTACGCCGCCATTTTGAATCTCGTTTGAAGTCCATGAAATCCCGTTTCAACTCTCGCGGGATTATAAGCATTGTAACAGTTAACTGTTTAGCCTACAGTGGACCTGGTAGACTTGTACACAGTGAGTCGTTTGCTTCAACAACTCAACATATTTTCCTCTCTAAACGGATGTGTGACTTTAATTAAAACAAAAATAATAACAATTTTAGTTGCAAAAAAATAATAATGAAATGTTAGGCTATGTAAAGCGACGAGGCCTAGCAGGTTCACTCCAGATGGCGCTGGTTCACTCTAGTTCAATCTGGTTTACGTTCCTTAATTGACATTCAAGCTGACCAATCACAGGCCGGTGTCAGCTCACTGACCAATCAGCGACGAGGGGGCGGGGCCACCTACAGGTATATTATGAACTCCACGAGAATCATCTGGTCAGAATGCATCCAGATCTCATTTGAGCTAGACGCATTTTACCTTCCCGCTTCACAGCAGCATCACTTTTCATATTTTACCAGAAAAATTGTCATCTTTGTGTGGAATACTCGTCTTTCTTGGCTACAGGAGGCTTAATCTGTACTAACGGTAAGTTAGTTTCAATATGTTTTAGTAGAAGCTCTTCTCACTGTTGCTTGATGCAACTTACTTGCACCTTTCAATTGTAAAAACGTAACTGTGGAACATTGTTCGTTCGTACGTTGCGATTCGTTTTAAACGTCCCAAAGCGTTCGTTCTTAAAGGACAACTTTTGTAAGTTTTTGTTTTTTTTCCAACCAAACTCAGTTGCCCTCGTTGTAAGTTGTTTGCATTGGGTTTAAATGAATCAGTGTCCAGGAGTTCATGTCTGACCATCACGTTCCAATCAAACCGGGTCTATAATAAGTTCTCAAAACAGGACAGATCAACCAGCTAACAACCTGTTGTATTGTAGAGTCAGATGCACTAATCATGTAGTAGTACAGTGGTTTTCAACCATTTTGATACGAGGACCTCCACTGGAGCAGCCATTAATCCAAGTAAACGTCCTCCAGTTGAAGTACTACTTCTACATCTTCTAACTGAGTAGATTCTTGAAAATGAAGTAATTTGGATGTTTAAATATAATTTAACACTTTAGAGTATGAGTGTTATGCTGGGTAGGCCTACAAGTTAACAACTTGCAAGCAATAATATTTGCTTTTTTTCTCTTCTCTTTCACAGGTGTACACCTTGCCTGTAGCTCTCTCTCTGTCTGTCTCTCTCTCCGCCTCTCTCTCTCTCTCTCTCCGCCTCTCTCTCTCTCTCTCTCTCTCTCTCTCTCTCTCTCTCTCTCTCTCTCTCCACACCACCAGCATGGAGCAGTACCAGTGGAGGTTTCTGGTCCAGCAGCCGTCCAGCTCTGGACGTTCAGGTAAGTTGGCGGCTCATTCCAGAAGGCAGGTAAGCCAGCTTCTCCACTTGGACAACCTCAGGAACGAGCGCCTCAGTGAAGACGACATGGTGGCCATCAATGCGTGCGTCCCGGAGCTGTATAGGCGCATGCACAAGGTTAGTGACCTTTCTTCCTTTTCACTGGTCTACCGGCCGGTCAGACCCAAAGCTCACATGGCGGTTGTGGACACCCCCTTCCAGGAGTTCTCCAGGCGGCTGGTGACTCCAGTGCACCCCGTGACTCCAGTGCACTCCAACACCCTGAGGTGGCGCTACCTTAGAAGCAACCAGTTTGAGGAGGTGGAGGTGAACGGCCAGCGGCTGGCTAGGGTCATCTCCGCAGTCTCCACCACACATGAGCTGGGCGGACGGGTCGTCCCGTGCGAGTGGGTTGTGTCGTTCTACAGGCCAGACGGACAGATGCAGCTGTCCGTCTTCTGCAGCTTCCCCTTAGAGGCGGTAAGGAGGCGTCTCTTCTTCAGCGAGGAGACGGAGGCGTCTAGTCTTGAGGACACGGAGGGGTCTAGTCTTGAGGACACGGAGGGGTCTAGTCTTGAGGAGACGGAGGGGTCTAGTCTCGAGGAGACGGAGGCGTCTAGTCTTGAGGACACGGAGGGGTCTAGTCTCGAGGAGACGGAGGCGTCTAGTCTTGAGGACACGGAGGGGTCTAGTCTTGAGGACACGGAGGGGTCTAGTCTTGAGGACACGGAGGGGTCTAGTCTCGAGGACACGGAGGCGTCTAGCCCCGAGGACACGGAGGCGTCTAGTCTCGAGGAGACTGAGGGGTTTAGTCTCGAGGAGACGGAGGGGCTTAGTCCCGATGAGACGGAGGGGCTTAGTCTCGAGGAGGCGGAGTGGTCTAGTCTCGAGGAGACGGAGGGGTCTAGTCCCGAGCAGAAGGAGGGGTTTAGTCTCGAGCAGAAGGAGGGGTTTAGTCTCGGGGATACAGAGGGGTTTTCACCTGCATTTTAGCCATGGACCACCACTTGGGTTACCGAATTATGGGATAATAATTTGTATTGGTACTGTGTGGAAAAAATGGGTTAGATTGTTTTGTTAATTCCTTTATGTAAGTCTGCTAAATCCGAGAGTCCATATCTTGGGCTATCATTTTTGGTTAACATTTGGGGTGTTTTAATGTAGCAGTGATTTTCAACCATTTTGATACCACGGCCCACTATTTATTTTGCATTTTAGCAGAATGTTAAATTCCTTGTTAATTCCTTGATGTAAGTCTGCTCAATGTCTAAATTGTTAAAGAGTTGAGGCGGGTGATTTCTGTGGATGTGCAACTGGTACAGGTAGGTTTAACTTTTCACATCAATTAACGGTCACATTAGAAAGCAGTGTACACTTCCAAGGCTGATGCAGGTCTAAGACTGATCATCTGGATGTTAAGGTAAAGTAGAGACTGGTGATCTCTGTTGATGTTCAACTGGTACAGGTAGGTTAACCCCCCCAGCTAGGACTGCAACTAAACATTATTTTCACAATTGATTATTCGGACGATTATTTAAGTGATTAATCGCCATTAAGTGATGAATCAGTTAATCGGATTATGATGCTATTTTAGCTACTGTATCACTTTAAAGTATATTTGATTATTTATTTATTTTAGACATGTTCCAACAAAATGGATAATTAATTAGTTTAAAAATAGATTTGATTGGCTGCTGATTCAAATAAAAAAACAAACACAATTAGTCTTATTCTTGATAAGACAACTAATATAACAAGTGTTTTTCTTTGCAGGTATCTACTGATGTCTGGTGGATAGCTTGGAGTGCCATTCAGACCTGTGACAACTAATATTTTTTCTTTGCAGATTTCTACTGACAAGTGTTTTTCTTTGCAAATTCTGATGGATCTCGTGAGGTGCCATTCAACCCTGTGTCAACTAAAACTAACAAGTGTTTTTCTTTGCAGGTTTTCTACCGAGTGTGTGATTTCCCCACCCATACTAACAATTACAGTATGTTCAGTTTGCAGGTTTCTACTGATGTCCGGCGGGCTAAAGGCCTATTCAGAGTTTGATTTTCGGTGATCACCGCGACCACCATGACCACCGTTGCCTACCATATGACGTCATACCACCGCAAACACCGCTCTTTCCACCCTCTTTGATTTTTACTCACGACCGCAGTGGTGCTCACCCGGAACGCCCAACAAACGGAGCTAAACCAATCACATTGGCCAGGAGCCACCAGGCAATGTTTATTGGTCCTGTAGTTTGTAGCAGGATGCTTTTTGACAGCTCCAGACATAAAAAAAAAAGGAAACCCACAATAGCGCGAGGAGAAGGAAGGAATTTAATGAGAGACAATGACATAAATAGAGTAGTTCAGCACTTGGTAGAGTGCAAACTCTATGGAGTTTTGTGCGTAACACTTGCACGTTATGCACAAATAGGTGGCCTACTTGTGCGTGAGCGGAGCAGGCGAATCAGAAATGAACAAACATGGCGACTTCGGTCACATTATGTCATCACCTAAACTGGCCAATCGGAGTACCCTTAAGGGACAACCAACCGTGCACCGCCGCGCAAAAAACGCTTAACTTAACGCAAGTAAAAAGGAAAGATACATAAAAGCACTAGAAAGCATTATAATTGAGGCAGGTACGCAGTAGAGAGAGAAAAGGGGGTGGGGAACATAAACAATAATGGACATGAGGGAAAGAGGACGGGCGAGGTGGTGGTGGTGGTCTATGAATAGTGGTGGTTGCGGTGGTCGGAGCAGTCGTTGCGGTGATCACCATAAATCTAAACTCTGAATGAGCCTTAACCCCCCCCCCCCCCCCCCCCCCCCCACCACCACCACCTACCCAAAGTGGGTGGTGTGTGGGGGGGTGGGGGTCACCTCCCATGGGCTGCCACCTTGGCGTGGTGGAGGTGCTTACGATCCTTGTGATCAAACTAAGGGCAGCCCCTAAGATAAAACAAGCCTTTTACAGAAATCAGTCTGCACAAGGTACCAGAAGACCCTCATGGGACCTCCTAGAACAATGAAACTAAGAAAGAACTAGATCTCTGCTTCTTACCAAGGCGACACACAGGTATGTGATCATCATATTCTTGCTGTCTGGAGTAAACCACGCAACTCCCTCTTTTTTTTTTTTAGGTTGTGATACATATTTGCATAAATCATTGCTATTGAACACCCTTTTTGTCTCTGTTTTGAAAACATTGAACCAGTGGAAAGTAGTTTAGATTTGGACAATTATTACTGAAAAAATCAAATCCATTTTGGCCACAGAGGTCCACAATTGCATAATGTTTTTGGTGCAGGAGCTGAAACATGGATGGCTGTCCACAAATGGAACAAATGGAAAGTAGTAAAATGTGCTTTGGACAAAACCTCTTAACTTCACCATAGGGCCCTCAAACTGTTTTTTGATAATGTCAGTGCTATCAACAATGCAATATAATCCCCTCTTTTGATTAGAACTACAAAGGAATGAGAGTTTATGTTGAGCAGATTTAACTGGCTATAACATTTCAATAGTCTTATGTGTGCAACAGCGCCACCTACTGTCTATAATAACTAGCTGACTGGTCATGAATGTCAAACATTAAAACAGTAGCTGATGTTTGTATTAATGCTTTATATTAGATTCTGTGTTTTACACAGGGGGTTTAGGGTTTTATTATTGCCATTGAACATCTTTCCACTGCATAGGGCATGTCTTGTTGATGGATTTGGAAGAGATCTTGATGGTCTGGTTCCAAAAATGAACCAGTATTTATTGTCCATGATATTTACATTGGAATGAATGAGTCTGGCTGGAAAGTGTCCTAGGGTGGACAAGAGGGCGGGACTTAGCTAAAGGTCCATTCTATTCAACCTGATAGTTTCATTCTTGTTTCTCACACATTTTAATGTTAATCCTTAATGTCTAAAAAAAGAAAGTTATGATAGGTTAAGTTGAACCTCATGTGAGGTGATGCAACTGGACTACTGAAGGTTTCAACTGTCTGCAGATCATTGGTCCAGTGATGCAGATTCTGAAGTTCAAGACATTGGAGGAGGTTGTGGAGAGAAACAATAGTGGTAAATACAACCTGACTGCTGCCTTCACCACGGAACCTTCTGGTAAAACACACCACTACTACTACTACTATCTTTGTAGGCTTTGTTGAACAATTGGCATACAATTAACAACTTTCAACCTGGCATTCTTAGATTGGACATGTATCCAGTCATCAGTCCATATGCAGGCATGCAATGGTTACAGTGTACTCTGGTGGTTGTAAATGATACACAAAGACAACACAAGATACGTGTGGTATATGCCTGTGTGATTCTATACCTGTACATTATGTAGCTTCCAGTGATGGGCAAGTTACTGGGAAAATGTAGTAAGCTACACTACTTGTTACTCTCGATAAAATGTAGCTAAGCTACACTACAAGCTATCCCCAGAAAATTGTAGCAAGCTACACTACAAGCTACACAACAAAAGTAGCTTGATGTAGCTTGCTACATCAACACTACATAATATAAATATATATCTCAACTTAATGTACAACCTTCTAAATAATAATCATAATAATAAAATAATATAAATAAAAATGATAATAATAATTTAGGTGGCATGTTTAAGTTTTGGGATGTATATTAGAGGTTTTCTACCCATTAAAAATGGGTGGATTTTGAAAATTTGTGTGGGGAAAATGTAGTAAGCTACTTTCCTTTTTACTTGAAACAAGTAGTGTAGCTTCACTACAAGCTACTCGAAACAAGTAGTGTAGCTTCACTACAAGCTATTCCCAGAACAAATGTAGTAAACTACACTACAAGTTACGGGAAAATGTAGTTAAGCTATGTAGCTTAGCTACTTGTAACAAGCTACTGCCCATCACTGGTAGCTTCGCTGTCCATGGTCCTTACCGTTGCTTAAAACGATAAGGACCATGAAAACTTTGGTTAGGCCTAAATGGCTTAGCTGTCTTTGAAACCTCATTAAGTGCCTTTCTCCCTCTAAGTTCTACAAGATGGTTAATCACTAAAGGTGTAACTATTATTTCAAATCATTGATATCGTCCATGTATCGTCAGCCATGCATGGTGATATGTAACATAGTGCTGTTAAAATGTTTTATTACACCCCTACTAATTATTGTCAACATTTAGTTGGTATTGTTTTGTTCTCAAACCTCCTCCTTAATACACGGTTAAGGATGCTGAAAATAGCTGATCTTCAGCAGATCTACATATTCATGTGTTTATAAGCCCACTCCGATTATATCTTTTAAACATACTAATAGTGTCAACAATATTACATTTCATGAATGACTTAAAGTCATCACTATGGAACTTTTGTTACAGTGTTACAGAAGCCGGTTTGTGTTCAACCTTTATATATCAGGTCTAGTATCTGTTTATTTCTAGATCTGACTGCATGTCTAATTTCTTGCTTGCTTTTCCTGTGTAGTTATTTTTGGCAGATTGGTGTTGCTTGGAGGACATGAATAACTAGTCCCTGGTGGTCCCCAGAGCTCTGTCCTGCTACCCTGCTCTAAGGTCCATGCTGGTCCACACTGTGCACTGTGCCTGGACCCCTCTGTCTCCTGGCTGGAGAGAGTGAGGAAGGTACAGAGATTAGACTCAGCACTACCACTACTAGTGTGCACTATCACAGTTTGGGAAGTAGTTACTGAAAGTTATGAAAACCTGGGAACTAAACCCTTCCTTACCTAGACATTCTTTCACCAATCTGTTTCTAATGGTGTCCAATAACATGTACTAAAATGTTGAAATTCAACTCCTATGGGAAACGTCATAAAACATGTCATAGTTGGGGTACTAGTCACAACCTATAGAAGGCAAAACATGCAAAATGTCATCATGCTTTATGTAGCATGTGATATGTCTAACCAGGGGATTTTCATGATGCTGAATCCATTCCAAGCATTAGTTTCTCTCAGAAAACAACTCCTTGGGCTAAAACCAGACATACCTGTCATCATAAATGTGCTCAGTAGCATATTTGGGCAATTGCTATGGCCATTTTCAGCCCAATGATTGTGTGCACAATTTATGGCTGCACACCGTGCAATGAGATTTTCTCTATTATTAACCTCAGAGACTATAATGAACTATATAATCAACCAGCTGATTGTAATGCAACAAGGTGAACATGCAAATTATGCAGTTAACAATGCAAAACACACAACTTTGTTGAACAGAACTAGTTAATGAAACCATTAAAGCTGAAAGGGGGATTTGAAGGGACTTGACTGAGACTCGCTGTCCATGGTGCTGATCGTTGCTCAATGCATCCACTGGGTGTCTGCAGCAAAATACAATGGACTGTTTATTTATGAATTTGTATCTAAATCTAACTACAGTATGTTGCACCAGGGTAAAGTGGGTTAATTAATGACGTAGCTCAGCTATATCCCACGTCATAGTAGATTTAGACAGTGTCCTAGAGCGTTGGGCCTGTAGAAATGTGATTGATACAAACAGTTGCAGTTGTGTGTATCTTGAGTGTGGGGAGTGGCAGTCTAATCAGATGGTCTTTCTTCTACAGATAATGCTAGCTGTGTGTTGGACTAAAGGATTTCCCTGGAACCTGAACATGTCCTTGTCGTGTCTCCTCCTCCTTGTGCGTCGCTCAGCCCTCTGCCAGTGCACAGTCGACTCCCACCTCCATCCCAGACTCTCCCCAGGTTTTGGAGGTACTGTATGTTCCTACCAGGTTTTATTAGGTGCTGATCTGCATGGCTTTTTGTTTTCTGAAATGATTATGCAATTTAATAATAGCTGATAGCCTTAAAGAAACACAATTATCCTGTGTACACTTTTGTAGGTTTTTGATTGAGCTCTAGGAGGTTATGCGCCAATTTCGATTCACAAGGTCACGATCCGATTCGATCCACGATTCGATCCGATTCGATTCGATATCGATCTATTTTCAGACATAATAGAAATAAATACCGGTACTGTCCAATAGACAAGATGGCCCCATGTGTTGGTGATTGTATCTGTGTATGTGTAAGAGGGACACAGAGAGAGAAGAGTCAAGTATCAAGTAGGCCCTACTGTAATATCCGGATTATAATAATATATAAGAATATAGGCCGCATCGGCCAAATTTAGGGAAAAAAATCAATTGTGTACATATACAAGCCGCACTGGACTGTTAATTAATTACCATAAGTAAGGTAGCCTAATTACCATATGTAAGGGTTCTTGCACAGATGAGATTGTCGGCAACGAAATGCTGTTTGAGAAGCATCCTTTTTATTATTTAAACGACTTCAAGAAAAAAAATGCATTTGTAGGCTATAACTCATTCAAGTGTTTTAATCTATAGTGCACAGAACGTGTACTGTGCCGTGAACTGTATTGTTTCAGTCATACACGTGCAACATTTAACTGCACGTGCTGTATGTAATTAACCGCTACAGCCATAGACCAGGGACGGATCTAGGCATAGACATGGGGGGGCAATGCCCTCTAAACGCCCTGACTGCCCTACCAAACATGACAGAATGCAAACAACGAAAACTTCAAAGATATTTCAAATCAAAAGCTTATAGCGGTAGTTAAACATTGACTAACTACAATTATGGCACCACTAAACCAACTGCCATTTTCGGCTGCCCCCCCGATTGAGAAATATTACATCCAGGCCTGGCCAGTAGCCACTAGCCAGAGATACGCAAACTCCGTTCACTTCAAGAAACCAAATGAGCGCTTGCGGGTCCATTTGGTTCATGAAGTGAACGGAGTTTCACTTTTACACTCTCAAAAAGTTACCGTAGCATACATCTGGTTAACCAACTGTCTATCATAGCTGGCGACCACCAGGAATCCTCTCAATGCGTTCGACGAGGCGACATCAATGTAATGTGACTTTTATTAGGTCTTTTTTTCGCCGCCGCCGCCTCCTCCTCCTCATCGCGCTGCTGCTGCTGCCCAGCCTTTCGAAACCCGTTCGTGATCGTGGATGGATGTTTTGACACTTTTCCACGCAGTCAGGACCCACTGACAGACTTGAGAAAAAGTTGCTTTCCGCATGCGAACAGTTTTGGTGAAAGATTTCTCGCCGCTAGTCATCCAAGCCTCCCACTTTGAAAGCACGGTTCACACTGATTTCCAGGGGCTGCAGGTGCTTCGTTGTGCCCCCAGGAATCACGGCAGGAATCGAGCACGACTTCACAGAATCTGTTATATGGGCCCTCATGCTGTCCAAAACGAGCTTTTTATGGCATGTGTTTTTTTTGGCAGCGGCGGCGACGCATTTAGTAATGTCTGTCTTTTCTATGGTGCGCCTCCGCGTAAAAGAAAATGGTGCCAGTCGCCTGGAGAAGATCGATCCACACATTTTTGAATCGATGTCGTGTTTTTGAGCGTGAATCGATATCGGATCGCTGGATCGATTTTTTGAACACAGCCCTACTGGTGGCGCTATAACAGGCTGTTGTGGAAAATTTGGGGCAGAGGTTCATGGTTGGCATCCAGGGAGTGTGTGTGCAAATTGTGGCATTAATCGGGTTAACGGTTTGGGAGATTAGCTGGTAACAGACGGATACATGCACAGATTTTTGCCAAATAATTGCACGAATCTGCCCCCTGGTGGCGCTACATTAGGCCCTTTTGGAAAATTTGGAGCAGAGGTTCGTCGTTGGCATCCAGGGAGTGTGTGTGCAAATTTTGGCATCGATCGGGTTAACGGCGCCGGAGATTACTACCTGGTAACAGACAGACACGGGGACGGACGGACACACACACACGGACGGAGGGCAAAACATATTCCGCACCATGCCTCCGGCCTGGTGGAGACAATAAATGTAAACTCTACAACATAATCCCTGATTTCATTTTCATTTATACTACTATATCAGTACTAGAAACACTGATGGACAAAATCCAGTTAGGCACAACCCATCAGGCGTTCCCAAATCCTTCAACTCCAGACAGATTTGCTGTCTTGTAAATAAAAATACATTTCATCCTTGAACACAGCATTTCTGCCACATACATAGGCGACAGTAACGGGTGCACACCATTGTGCTCAGCAATGCTCAGCCAATCACGGTGCAGGCTGACGTACAGTATATCTGCCAAACTGTTTAAATAGACACAGCAGAGCATTGATGAGTTTTTTGGACATTCTCAGCCCATTATGTGAAATCACTGTTAAAATCTTGTGGTCCAAACACGAGGAAAAATTACAATAAAATCCCTTCATAAGACAATAAACCCGCCCTCCAAAAGGTTTAACATCTAAAGTTCTAAACTGTCTCACAGATCAGACAGCTCAGTTGTGTCTGTATTTAACTCCGATGAGGCCTACAGGAGAGGTGGCTTTCAGAGGCCCTACTAGGGTTTGCACTGAGAGTCTCCTGCACTGGGATATGAGCCCCAAACAGATCCAGAAGATGGCGAATGAGATCATCGCCAAGACCAAGAAGGTGTATAAGGCCGTGGTCTCCCTGGAGCTGGACAATGTCACCTTCAACAACACTCTGAAGGCCTTCGATGACTTGAACGCCGATGCCCGGCGACACATGTTGATGCTCCTAAGCCATCTCTCACCCAGCGAGGAGGTGAGGGTCACCAGCCACAAGGTATGTAAGAAGCTGTCTAAGCTTGATGTGGACATGGGAGCGATGGTTGGCGTCTACCAGAGGATTCTGGCTCTTGGGATGAAGGTGGACGAGGACAGTCTTACTGCAGAGGAGAACAGATACCTCAGAAAGTGGATAAAAGACATAGAAGAAAAGATTAAATTGAGTAGTGCAAGGCTGGATGGAAAAAATCTCCTCAAAGATGAGCTAAAGGACATTGAAGAGAGGCCAGCGGACTTTAAAAAGAGGGTTGAGGACGTTAAAAAGAGGATAGAGAACATTAAGTTTGACGCCTGGAAGGTGAAAGATGCTGAGAAGAGCAATTTGCTGGGTTTTAAAACCTACGCTGACTTTGTCCTAGAGAGCAACATGGCACAGTCTGCCAAGAAGGTCTCCATCTTCTTGGACCAGCTGGCCAATAAGCTGAAGCCACTGGGACGGAAGGAGAGAAGAAACATCTGCAAACTAAAGGCGGAAGAGTGTCAGAAGAGAGGTTTGCAATTCAATGGACAGGTGTATGATGTGGACTTGTATAACTACGAGGCCCATGTGCTGAAGAACCAGTATGGAGTGGATCACGAACAGTTGAAAGAGTATTTTCCCTTAGAGGTCGTGACTCAGGGTCTGTTGGACATCTTCCAGGACCTGCTGGGTCTGTCGTTCAGCCTGGTGCACGGCGCCCCCGCATGGCACCCTGACGTCACGTTGTATTCTGTCACTGACCGCTCCTCTGGAGATACAGTGGGACAGTTCTACCTCGACCCGTTTGACAGAAAGGAAAAGTACCGCTATCTTTTCCAAATTTATTGTCTTGGATGTTGCTGGCCACTGCAGCCTGGCTGTCTGCTGTCTGATGGGAGCAGACAGATGCCTGTCGCTGCCATAGTGACCAGCTTCAGCAAACCCTCAGCCCATGGCCCCGCCCTCCTGACACATCGCAACGTGGTGACGTACTTCCATGAGTTTGGTCACACCATGCACTACCTCTGTGCTCAGGTTGACTACGCTGCGTTCAATGCTTTCCATGTGGAAGATGACTTTTGTGAGGCTCCATCCCAGATGTTGGAAAACTGGGCTTGGGAGAGGAAGCCACTACAGAGAATTTCCAAACACTACAAAACAGGAGCCCCAATTCCTGATGACCTACTGGACAAACTCGTCAAGTCTCGTCTTGCCAACTCCGGTATAGAATGCCTGGGAACAATAGTCATGAGTAAATTGGACCAGAGGCTTCACACCCAAGTTGATTTCTCTCCAGCTAAAGAATATTCCAGTCTCCAAAATACTATTTTGGGAATTTCTGCTTCTCAAAAAGAAATGAAGCGATCCCTTGCCATTCTTAAGCGCAACATAGCGGCCCTGTACTATCGCTATCTGTGGAGCGAAGTGTTCTCCACAGACATGTTCTATAGCCGCTTCAAACAGGAAGGCATCATGAACCCTGAGGTGGGTATGGACTACAGGAACTGCATCCTGAAGCCTGGTGCTTCTAAGGACGCAGAGGAGATGCTGAGGAACTTCCTGGGTCGTGAACCCAATCAGGAAGCATTCCTCCTGAGCAAAGGACTGAAATAGAAAGGGACACAGGCACAGAGAAAAGCTTTGGCCTGACAAAGTCCCGTTCATGATGACTTTTGCCGTGTGTCTCTTCCATCCTCTCTCCATGTTTCCCGCCAGTCTTCACTTGAAAATATCAAACTTAAAAAACAAATAATTGAAATAATAATAAATCACACTGGTGTGAAGTGAGGGGTGCTGTTATCACTATTGAACACACACACACACACACACACACACACACACACACACACACACACACACACACACACACACACACACACACACACACACACACACACACACACACACACACACACACACACACACACACACACACATAATCCTATTGACACTGGTCCAGTTGTTTTAAGCTACTTGTCAATAAAGAAATGGCACAATAACACAATATCCATGGACACTGGCGTCTTGCCCATGGAAGGTCAGATCTAAAATAACTATCCTAAATCAACATTATGATGTTATGCCCTGTGGAGACCAGCGTGATTTTATTAGCCCATCCACAAGCTCAAAGTGTTGTGCGCTGTGTGCTTGTGTTTCCAGGGACCACCAAATGGAACAATCCCTAAGGGGTCCTGATGCTTCCTGGGTACCTTTTTAACATGTAAAATACTATTATATCAATCATAAACCGCCCGTGTCGCGAGGGGCAGGCAGCCCCATGGCCAGCTGCAGTGAGTAGCAGTAAACTCGGCTACAGCTAAGGGCTGTTGGTGGAGCAAAGTTGGACATTGTTTTTGTTTTCTTGTCACACGTGCGAGTAAAACAGTGACAACAAACTAATATCTCCCTGTTCGAACGCATGTTCAGTTCGGACAGTTCCCAAGAAGACTATAGCCTGGAACTATAAATACATACAGAGATGCAACGATATTATTGTTCCAAATTTTAGCGAAAGCTGCTGCAGGTCGGATAACATGGAGGGAATGAGGGTGGCTTGCACGCATGACAGTATAGCCAGAACAAAATTGTATGGGTCACCATTTGTTCCGGTGCTGGTGTAGCAGTGGAAATATGGCAGTGGGGTAACAGCGATAACGGTGGCCTGTGGTTTGTGTAACATTAGGGGGCCCGTCGGACCTTCCCATATAAACTTAATAGGGAAATTTCCATGCACAAATAAATTAATTATTAATCAAGGATGTGTTCATTTGAAAAAAGGGCTCCGTCAGTCTGTTCCTAATACTATGCTCAATGACCTTGTGAAAAATCAGAGTGATTGATGCAGTCAGCGAGGAGTTGTGCCTGTTTCAGACATTCATTCAGACATTCAGACATTTCCTTAATTATAGTATGGATGGATAGGCCTAAATGTTCATTCTTTTTGTAAATCTTTACGGGAATAGATAATTGGAGAATATTCAGTGGGTCGACTGCCGACTGCTATGCTGGTGGTATTACCCTGTGACGAACAGAACAACAGGGGTCTAACTAACGGGTCTAACTAGACTCATTGCCCTGTCCTTGCCTATGCTGTTGTTGCCCTCAAAGCGACACACGTCTATGCCATGTCATGTAAACTGACATTGTGTGACGGAGTGTGTTCCCAGAGGGAAACACATTTCTACTGATAAAAACACAGTGGTTTCCACAGAGCATAACATCATAATGTTCATGATTGGTCAACATAGGGTAACTTAGGGTAGTTATTTTAGGTCTGACCTTGCATGGGCAGGGCATTATATCCACGAATATTGTTCAACCCCAGTTCCAAAAAAAGTTTGGACGTTGTGTAAAATGTGAATAAAAACAGAATACATTGATTTACAAATCGTCTTCAACCTATAATCAATTGAATACACTACAATGACAAGATATGTAATGTTCAAACTGATAAACTTTATTGTTTTTTGACTATATACAATCTTTTTTAATTTGATCCCTGCAACACGTACCAAAAAAGTTGGGACAGGGCAGGGGTATGTTTACCACTGTTGCATAACCTTTCCTTCTAACAACACTCAATAAACGTTTGGGACACCGGACAGTAATCTTTGAAGGTTTGTAGGTGGAATTCTTTATCATTCTTGCTTGATATACTTGTAGTTGTATGACTTAGGTAACATTTCAGGGTCTTGAATGTCATAATTTGCACTTAAAGGGGAACTCCACCCATTTTCAACATTTTAATATGTCATTAATATACCTTAGATATGTTGTCTGGACAGGATAAAAAAAGTTCCCCCAATTCTGTATTTCCTAAAAATGGAGGTCTGAAAAAATCATTAACATGGTGAAATACATCCGATGACATCATCAAGATGTATTTCACCATGTTAATGATTTTTCTTTCGGGGGGGGGGGGGGGGGGGGGGGGGGGTGGAGTTCCCCTTTAATTTACACATAATTTACACTTTCAATTAGTGACAGTTTGGATTGCTTTGAAGGCTCGCTGTTATACAGTAATACGTGCATAATGTGCACAGATATGTAAGTTGCCCATGCCATGGCCACTAACACACCCCCATACCATCACAGATGCTGGCTTTACAACTTTGCACTCTTAACAATCTGGATAGTATCTTTCCTCTTTTGCCAAGATTATATTCATAATGGCTTTTGCTTTGCATGGTAGAGTTTTAACATGCACTCGCAGATCTAGCGACAAATTGTGTAAACTGACAATGTTTTTTGGAGTGTTTCTGAGTCCACACGGTAATGTTCCTTACGCAATGATGTCAGTTTTTAATGCAGTGCCACCTGAGGGAGCAAAGGTCACAATCATTCAGTGCTTTCAGCCTTGCCGCTTTCGTGTAGAAAGTTCTTCAGATTCTCTGAACTTTTTGATTATATTATGGACGGTAGATGATGAAATCCCTAAATTCTTTTCAATTGAAGATTGAGAAACCGTTGGATGATTTTCTCACAGAATTGTTCACAAAGTGGTGAACCTCGCCCCATCTTTGATTGTGAACGACTGAGGTGCTTGTTACACCCAATCAACACTTAACCCATTTACAATTAATTTGTTCACCTGTGGAATGTTCCAAATAGGTTATTATTTGTTATTGTTTTTTGTGCATTCAACCTTCCCAGTCCTTTGTTGCCCCTGTCCCAACCTTTTTGAAACGTGTTGCAGGCATCAAATTCAAAATGAGCAAATATTTGCACTAAAACAATGACGTTTATCAGTTTGAGCATTAAATATCTCATCTTTGGAGTGTATTCAACTGAATATAGTTTAAGCAGATTTGTAAATGATTGTATTCTATTCTTATATACATTTTTCACAACATCCCAACCTTTTTGGAATAGGGTTGCATTATTGTGCTATTTCTTTATTAGTAGGGCTTAAAAGCAACTGGACCAGTGTCAATAGGATTTTTTCCCCCTGTAAACAATTTACTGTCTGATTTATACATGTATGCACACATGTGTGCATGTACAGTAAAGTGTGTGTGTGTGTGTGTGTGTGTGTGTGTGTGTGTGTGTGTGTGTGTGTGTGTGTGTGTGTGTGTGTGTGTAACTCTTACCTTTTAAGTAAAATTAAATTATTATTTTTAATTATTTTATTATTATTTATTTTGCTTTTCTGCCTTTTATTGATAGTTTAAAGTGAAGACTGACGGGAAAGAGTGCCCACTGACGGGAAAGAAGTGCCCCTTTCTATTTCAGTCCTTTGCTCAGGAGGAATGCTTCCTGATTGGGTTCACGACCCAGGAAGTTCCTCAGCATCTCCTCTGCGTCCTTAGAAGCACCAGGCTTCAGGATGCAGTTCCTGTAGTCCATACCCACCTCAGGGTTCATGATGCCTTCCTGTTTGAAGCGGCTATAGAACATGTCTGTGGAGAACACTTCGCTCCACAGATAGCGATAGCGGAGGGCCCTTTTGCGGGCCTTGCGGCGCTCAAGAATGGAACAGAATTCCTTTCTTCTTACGGTTCCTCGAGAAGGAGAAACTCCCAAAATATTATTTAGGAGGCTGGAATATTCTTTAGCCGGAGAGAAAGCAACTTGGGTGTGAAGACCCTGGTCCAATTTACTCTTGACTACGCTCTTCAGGCACTTTATAACGCAGTTGGCAAGACGAGACTTGACGAGTTTGTCCAGTAGGTCATCGGGAATTGGGACACCTGTTTTGTAGTGTTTAGAAATTCTCTGTAGTGGCTTCCTCTCCCAAGCCCAGTTCTCCAACATCTGGGATGGAGCCTCACGAAAGTCATCTTCCACATGGAAAGCACTGAACGCAGCGTAGTCAACCTGAGCACAGATGTAGTGCATGGTGTGACCAAACTCATGGAAGTACGTCACCACGTTGCGATGTGTCAGGAGGGCGGGGCCATGGGCTGAGGGTTTGCTGAAGCTGGTCACTATGGCAGCAACAGGCATTTGTCTGCTCCCATCAGACAGCAGACAGCCGGGCTGCAGTGGCCAGAAACATCCACGAGCATTTTTTTGGGAAAGATAGAGGACCTTTTCCTTTCTGGCAAACAGGTCGAGGTAGAACTGTCCCACTGTATCTCCAGAGGAGCGGTCAGTGACAGAATACAACATGACGTCAGGGTGCCATGCGGAGGTGCCGTGCACCAGGCTGAACGACAGACCCAACAGGTCCTGGAAGATGTCCAACAGACCCTGAGTCACAACCTCCAAGGGAAAATACTCTTTCAACTGTTCGTGATCCACTCCATACTGGTTCTTCAGCACTTGGTCCTTGTAGTTATACAGGTCCACATCATACACCTGTCCATTGAATTGCAAACCTCTCTTCTGACACTCTTCCGCCTTTAGTTTGCAGATGTTTCTTCTCTCCTTGCGTCCCAGTGGCTTCAGCTTATTGGCCAGCTGGTCCAAGAAGATGGAGACCTTCTTGGCAGACTGTGCCATGTTGCTCTCTAGGACAAAGTCAGCGTAGGTTTTAAAACCCAGCAAATTGCTCTTCTCAGCACCTTTCACCTTCCAGACGTCTAACTTAAGATTCTCTATCCTCGTTTTAACGTCCTCAACCCTCTTTTTAAAGTCCGCTGGCCTCTCTTCAATGTCCTTTAGCTCATCTTTGAGGGGATTTTTTCCATCCAGCCTTGCACTACTCAATTTAATCTTTTCTTCTATGTCTTTTATCCACTTTCTGAGGTATCTGTTCTCCTCTGCAGTAAGACTGTCCTCGTCCACCTTCATCCCAAGAGCCAGAATCCTCTGGTAGACGCCAACCATCGCTCCCATGTCCACATCAAGCTTAGACAGCTTCTTACATACCTTGTGGCTGGTGACCCTCACCTCCTCGCTGGGTGAGAGATGCTTGAGGAACCCAAACATCTTTCGCCGGGCATCGGCGTCCAGGTCATCTAGGGCCTTCAGAGTGTTGTTGAAGGTGACATTGTCCAGCTCCAGGGAGACCACGGCCTTATACACCTTCTTGGTCTTGGCGATGATCTCATTCGCCATCTTCTGGATCTGTTTGGGGCTCATATCCCAGTGCAGGAGACTCTCAGTGCAAACCCTAGTAGGGCCACTGAAAGCCACCTCTCCTGTAGGCCTCATCAGAGTTAAATACAGACACAACTGAGCTGTCTGATCTGTGAGACGGTTTAGATGTTAAACCTTTTGGAGGGTGGGTGTATTGTATTAAGAAGGGAATTTATTGTAATCTTTTTTGTGTTCGAGTAAAAGGTTTTAACGGCGACTAACGATTTCACGTTATGGGCTGAGAATGTCCGAAAACTCATCAATGCTCAGCCGTGATTCTCTTTAAACAGTTTGGCAGATATACTATACGTCAGCCTGCACCATGATTGGCTGAGCATTGCTGAGCACAATGGGGTGCACCTGTTACTGTAGCCTATGTACTGTATGTGGCAGAAATGTTGTGTTCAAGGATGAAATGATGAGATGTATTTATTTACAAGACATCAAATCTGTGTTATGGGTCTGGAGCTGAAGGATTTGGGAACGCCTGATTGTGCCTGACTGGATTTTGTTGATCAGTGTATGATAAGCTATAAGCTATAAAATTATAAGCTGATAACTGTTGGAACAGTGTAATTTAAGCATTGAATTGTGAATAAACTACGGCATACAGTATATCGTAGACTCGTAGTACAGTATCATATACATAGTTTATACCGTCAGAATCTTCATGATGTGAGGAAAGGCGCACAGCACAGTTCACCTTATTTTGAACATAACTACATCTGGAAATGGACCAATCGTTAAATAGCTCTTAGACAGTTCATTTCAAAAGCCAAATCACAGGGCATGATGTTGGAACTTCATGTTTATGGCCACAACAAATACAAACGGGTCTTAATCCAGCCTTGCAGGTCCATTTGGTTTCCTGCTTACACTCTGAAGAGTTAAAATATTCATCATCTGAATTAGCACCAAGTCTACACAACTAGAGAATGTAGAAGATTAATGGTCAATTTGATCTGTATGTTTGACTGTTTCTGTTTCTCTGAAGTCCAGCCTGGAATTGTGGACAACAACAAAATAAATCTTTAGTTTTGGGTCTGTGGGGTGAAAATGTCATCAAATGGTGATCCGTGGCTCAAATGCTGAATAAATAGTGGGCCCTAGTATCAAGAAGGTTGAAAACCCCTGGCATAGATGATAACTCCCAGATTCGTTACTGCGTTTTACTATAGTTACCAAGTCTATTAAGTAAGGTACTGTAGCATATTGGGTGGTTTGAATGGGAATAATTATGTACTGTGAATAATACTGTGCAGGAAATGGAGAAGTCAAACATGCCCTTATTTCACTTTTTATTGAGTGGTGCCTAACCACTCCATAGCAACGTGTGCACGTTCCAGCACAAAAAGCTGCAACCCTACCATGCTACTTGTCCACAGTGTTTGCTGTACATGAGCATTATGTCAAGTCAACCAGAAAAATAAGGATTCATGTGCTATAATTTTGCTATTAAGGGATCTGTTGCATATAAAACTGATATTAATTGGTGCATCAGCATTAAATTTCCCCCATTCTCTTGAAAGGGAGATTATATAACGAAAACTCGGATTCAACCATTTCTTAGACTGTGCAAAAGGACAAATTTACAAAACTTGGAGATAAGTTTTATAATTTCTAAAATAATTAATTATCCTAGAATTATATTGGAGATTAGATTGAAAAATGATTGTGCTCAGGTCAACATGACCGAATAAACAAATAAATAATAAATAAAATAAACAAAACAAATGAGGAGTAATATGTGACATCATTCATTAAATGAATGACCTGAGGAATAATATGTGACATCATTCATTAAATGAATGACCTGAGGAATAATATGTGTCAGCTTAATAGAATCAGAGAGGACTTTTCTAAATGGATGTATGGGTCTATGGTCTGTCAAAGCCAACATGTAGTTCCCTGTGACAGTTCTTACTGTGTTTTACTGCCATCTAGGGGCGAAGTGAATGGGTTTAAAAACAGCAGAAATGGATGTGAAACTATCTACTACAGTAGACGACAACATGCGAAAATGAAAGTGAAACTTAGATCAGTGACCCAGCATTTCAACGCTGGACAGGAGGCTGCGTACATGTTGAAAACGTTTTTGCCTTGGACATTTTGTCTGTAAGTAGTACACGCCAATAAAAAAAAAGATTCATATTTCTTTATATTAATTGATATTAGGGATGGCCAAATGGGGGGATTTTATTAACCAATCAAATGGTTGGTTCATTCCTGCGGAACAGTGAACTGAACATGTTGATGAAGTTGTACATCTGATCTTTGAATTGTAAACCCTATACTGTTGCAGGCTAATTAGTGTATTGATTATAAACACATGTGATGATACATGTTATGAATATTACTTTACCTTGTTAATATATTACTTATTAATTATTACCTTCATTTTAAAGCAATATATTATATTACAATATTACTGTCTGAGCAAGTGTAATATATTAATATTACTATTACATATTACTTAAAAAAATCTGGCCAAATCCATATGAAATCCACTTTGAAAAACGTCACTCCTGAAAACAGTCCTGGTGTAGACCTATCTCATCCTACTCAGCTATGGACAGTTAACACAGGAGTTAAATGTATTCCTTGAATTCATGGAAGCCAATAAATATTTTGATGACAAATCATAGAAAATATGTAATTATTTAACTTCTGCAATTGTAATTTCTGCAATTTCACAAGAACACTTGCAACGGAACAGTCTCACAGAAAGTAATATTGAAAGTAGTGCAGTAATGCAGAAAGAAAAGTATAATATATTAGATTATTTTTGTTGGGTAATATATTTATATTACAAGTTACTGCATTTTGGTAATATATTATGTAATATATTAAGTTACGTAGTGCACATGTCCCAACACTGGTGATGATACATGTTATGAATATTATGAGTTTAGTGTAGTTTCCATGCACACCCCAGGCCTGTCATATTAAATACACAGATAATACTTTCACTGTCATCTCCTCCCATGACCCATGTTGATCACAAAGTTTATCAGCAGCAATGTGCAGATAAATATTATTGTTAAACCTGATGGTATGTGGAATTAATGTTCGAAAAGACCTGGTCTGTGGAAACTAAACCTGTATAGGCCTACAGGTTGACGTTTTAATATAATGTATGTAACCTATGATCTACTTCAATCAAACATAGGCTAATCAATGTGATTGGGGAGATTATTCACAGGAGACAATTCACAGGACGGAGACACACACACACACACACACACACACACACACACACACACACACACGCGCGCACACACACGCATGCACGCACGCACACGTGTGTGAATCAGGCATTGTGTCTGTCAGAGAACTATTCCATGTGAGAGATATCGTGATGGAGACCACATCTAGACTCCGTTCATCTACAGCAGGGGTTTTCAACCTTTTTCATCTCAGGGACCACCATTTATTCAGGATTTGAGCCACGGACCACCATTTGAGGATATTTTAGCCCCACAGACCCCAAAACTAAAGATTTATTTTGCTTTTGTACACAATTCCAGGCTGGATTTGGGGAAACAAAACAAGCAAACCTACATTTGTTTTCGTTTTTTACGATCTCAAGAGTTGCATCTGGTTAACCAACTTTGCTGAGGACCACCTGGAACTCTCTCAAGGACCACTGGTGGTCCCCGGACCACCTGTTGAAAACCCCTGATCTACAGCAGTGGCTCTCACATCTACCATGGACCCCCAATGTGAAGTTGCTGGATATTAGTGGGAACTGGTATGCGCTGTCGAAATGGTAATAATGTGGTAATATTGTGTTATTACCATTTTTACAGTGTGTACCAGTTCCCACTAATATCCAGCAACTTCACACAGCCATTGAAGAGGAGTGGACCAACATTCCACAGGCCACAATTGACAATCTGATAAACTCTATGCGAAGAAGATGTGTTGCACTGCATGAGGCAAATGGTGGTCACACCAGATACTGACTGTTTCGGAGGCCCATACACCCAATAAGGCAAAAGAAAATTGCACATTTCAGGGTGTCTTTTTATTGTGGAGAGTCTGAGCTACACCTGTGCACTAATCATGATGTCACATCTGCATCTTGATGTGGCACACCTGTGAGGTGGGATGGATTATCTTAACAAAGCAGAAGTGCTCAATATCACACATTTAGACAGATTTGTGAACAGTGTTTGAGAGAAATGGTTATATTGTATATCTGGAATGAATTTTAGGGCTTTAAGTCCATCCCCTGAAAAATGGGAGCGTTTGGGTTGCGTTTATATTTTTGTTGAGTGTATATTCCTAGATAAACTAGAATCTAATGACAAAAAAAATCTAGAGTTGGAAACTAGAATCTAGCGCCAAAAAAAAAAAAAAATAGAATCTAGTGTCGGGAACTAGAATCTAGCTTCGGAAACTAGCTTCGGAAGTCTTGCATCAGGAACTAAAATCTAGCGCCATAAACTAGAATGTAGCCTCAGAAACTAGAATCTACTGTCAGAAATTAGAATCTCATGTGTCATCAGAAACTAGAATCTGTGTGGAGTTTGCATGTTCTCCCCGTGTCCCCCTAGGGTAGATACCCTCACAAAAACATGCTGTAATCCTGGACTCTAAACTGCCTCCCCCTGGCCAGGAACTGGTTGGAATAACGTGTTCCTTCCACGCGCTACGTCCAACCAGGGAAACTCCCCCCTGTCAGGTGAAAAGAAGGCAGCTTGGACTCCTCATGCATTGAAGGAAGCATGAGGCCAGTCCGCTGTCTCCCCAGGTTGGTGGAGGGTGTGTAGAGCCCAGGATCACATTAGGAATTGGCACTGGGTGAAAAAATGGGTTGCAAAATCGTGGGATAAAAAAATATGTAGAAACTAGAATCTAGTCGGACAAAATGGGTTGATATGATTTCATACAAGACTCAATTTGATCACCGTTGTGTATTTCCCAGTCTTCTTCTTCCAGAGGAGACGTCGGACGTCCGTCCATCGGAGAGGCAGCAGGACGCGACAAGGTGACACGTCAGAAGAAGACTCCGCTCGAGAGACTGACAGGAGTCAAAACTCTAACAACAGAGGAATGGAAGAAGAGAGAGGAGGAGCTGATCGACGCCATGTTGTGATGACGGAGGAGGAGGACGGCGGCGATCGGGAGGACACGCGGAGCGTGGGCGTTCCTCCTAATAGTCAGTATCAGAGTGTGTGTGTGAGTGTGCGCGTGCGTGTGTGTGGTGTGTGTGTGTGTGTGTGTGTGTGTGTGTGTGTGTGTGTGTGTGTGTGTGTGTCAGGGGCAAATGTAACATTTCCCAAATGTGGGCGGGGGGGGACATGGTATGGGTGCGGCTTCATCGCTTTGCGCCACGGGCGATGAATACCATTTCCGGTTACAGGAATTTTATTCGGCAAGTATAAGCATCAATAATAACATCAGTCGTTGTTGAAGTTGCAACAGACACACAGCATGCATAAAGCTAAAGGTCTGACTCAGAGAGTTTTCTGTTTTCAATGATGAAATGCTATTGGTTTAGTGGTGACACAACTGGAGTTAGTTAGTAGCAGTAGTAGTGTTTCAAGTTAGTTTGAAATATCTTGGGCTGTTTTGCATGCCATCATGTTTGGTGGGGCAGACTGTGCATTTAGGGGGGCACTGCCCCCCATGCCCATGCTTAGATCCGCCCCTGTGGACAATACAGTTAATACAGTAATGTCTGTGACATACAGTACTTTCTGTGCTCATGTATGCGTTGATGTGTAGCATTACTCCAGAAGTGGGGATTGAACCCGGCCCTCCCACTCGTCACCAGTCCAACGTGCAACCCGTCGTGCCAGTAGGGTTGAGCCCGATTGTCAGTGGGCTGGGTCTTGGGCTGGCTGAGGCCTGCACATTTATAAAACAACCAGAATGGATGCGTACATTTTCATGAAACATGTAGAGAATGATCAGTATTCTGCTCTGGAGAGATGATGAACATTTGTTTTAAAAGGTTATGGCAATAATCCATACTGTATGAATTAATAGTGCTTTTCAAGGACACTCAATGCCACTTTACGGGACAAAAAGAATAAAAACAAATGTATTCTAAAAAAAAAATGTTTAAAAAGTTAAGAACTATAAACTTGGAAAGGTAAACAACTATGTTTGGAAAGCAAGTCAGAAATCGTGCTCTGTCGTGAGCTGGGAGAGAGTTCCACAGTGAACTCTATATGTATGAACTGGTGCGCTCCTAGTCGGTGATGGTTCATATGTGAGGAACCGCAGCATTTTCACATCCATGTGTTTATATTCTAGTAGTTAAAGTAAGTAAATGTGTGTTGTGAGTGAGTGTGAGTGAGTGTTTTATTCTAATTGTAATGTGTGTTGCTGTGTTGTCTTGTGTTGCAGTGAGTGTTTTATTCTAATTGTAATGTGTGTTGTTGTGTTGTCTTGTGTTGCAGTGAGTGTTTTATTCTAATTGTAATGTGTGTTGCTGTGTTGTCTTGTGTTGCAGTGAGTGTTTTATTCTAATTGTAATGTGTGTTGCTGTGTTGTCTTGTGTTGCAGTGAGTGCTTTATTCTAATTGTAATGTGTGTTGCTGTGTTGTCTTGTGTTGCAGTGAGTGTTTTATTCTAATTGTAATGTGTGTTGCTGTGTTGTCTTGTGTTGCAGTGAGTGCTTTATTCTAATTGTAATGTGTGTTGTTGTGTTGTCTTGTGTTCCAGTGAGTGGTGACACACCTTCTACCAAGGTCTCTAATTGGCTGGACAGACATTCTGGACCAACAGCGCCCTCTTCAGGAGATTACACCATGAGCATGGCTCCCAGCCAGGCAGACACTGGTGATGTGAGGCGTGTGAGAGATGAATAATGTTTCATAGATGAACACTAGGCTTTTGAGTTATAGTATGTTGCACACGCTGGTGTCAAGTGCCACCATAACCGATCAGGGGAATGGGACCCCTAGAATGCGGCAGAAGGAGGCGAGTGGCCCATGATCCTATCAGCTTCCTGCTCACCTGTGACAACGCAAAGATGCATGCATAGCTATGAACACAGACTTCATTTATTTACCAGAAAGGACGAAGGCAGATGACTCCAACAATCTTACATTAACTTTATTCTTTTATATGAAAGCCAAGGATTCAAGAGTTCATATATATATATTTTTTCCATACGGGTTCATGCTTACTTGTCTTGAATCAGTTGTTTTATCATGTATATATTTCTATAATAGTACATAGGCCAGACAGGATGTCGGTACCACTTGAGGCAGCAAAACCTTACCTACACAAAAATGTTTATAGGGTCAATATAAGTAAGTTAAAATATTATAGACCTTGCACTTTTATATATTTTTTTTGGCATTTTGTTATTTTTCTCTATAGGCAGATTTGCATTAATACCAAAAAGAACACTGACACTCAATAACACTCAATTCAAATTTCATACAGTCTGAGTTCAGCGTGCTGCTGCTGCTCAGTGTCATCTCCAGCAGCCTTGCGTCTGGCAGGCTATAGATTGAGATGATTGACGTGTCTTAACGTTTCTGTATGGCACTGACTCTTCTATGGTACTGAATTTGGAGCTATTGTATGTGTGGGTTGTTTCCCGAGTTTAGGTTTTAGGTTTGGCTTCACTTAAAGATTCTTTCTTGGCTTCACTTAAGGAGTCTTTGCACTGTTTCTGTTGTGTATGTGTCTATGGCGATAATGTTACTCTAATACAGGGGTTTTCAACAGGTGGTCCGGGGACCACCAGTGGTCCTTGAGAGGGTTCCAACTTCCAGGTGGTCCCCAGGCTAAACGATGGAAAGTTGGTTAACCAGATGTAACTCTTGAGAACGTAAAAATGAAACCAAATGGACCCTTGCGGGTCCATTTGGTTTCATTTTCACACTCTCAAGAGTTAAAATATTCATCATCTGAATTAGCACTATCTAATTAAGAAGTCTACACTGTTTTGTTTGCAAAATCCAGCCTGGAATTGTGAACAAAACCAAAACGATTCTTTAGTTTTAGATCCTTGGGGCTAAAATGTCATCAAATGGTGGTCCATGGCTCAGATGTTGAATATATTGTGGTCCCTGGTGTCAAAAAGGTTGAAAACCCCTGCTCTAATAGACCACCAGATGGGGTTAGTTTATTCAATGTCTTATTCAATGTCTTCTATGTCTTCTCTGTATTTTTGTGACATCATAAACCTAACCCCGCACCCTGGGGATCCCTACTCAATATCTGTTACATAAAACCTTGGTGTACTAAAAATGCCTGGGTTCACATTCTGGCAAATGGACTATAATACCGATTATGAGCTAATAGCATCTTAATGGCTTGGTGTGAAGGCAGTGTTTAGTCCTGAACATTGTGTGTTCGTGCTGAGGATAATATTACAAGATTGTGTTGTTAAAATAAATGCTTCCAAAGTATTAATAGTTCTAGTTCACATTTGTTCAACAGTTTTCTTTAACTGCACATTTACTGTATGTTGTATGTGTATTAGATTATGAACTTAAAGTGGATATAATATAATAATTTACAGTGAAATGCTAAAGCATTGGAATTCTGCGCACTGGCTCTAAGAACAATGTCACACTTTCAAGAATCAATTTATTGAACAATTAGACACTAGTACAAATTATCATAGCATAATAACCGAATAACTAAGAAAACAACAATATAATCATGAAACATTACATCAGATGAAAAAAAATATTTGGGTCAGACATGGACACTGAGTCACAACAATAAACAGAATGGTATGGGCAGCAGTGGCGGACCTGTGGGCAGAGGAGTTACAATTTTATTAACCTCTAAAGGTGAGAAAAAGGGCAGCTTATTGCTGTAGATTCAGAGCAATTTCCACAGCCAGTGCAGGATGTCTGTTACAACTGAACTTGAAATACTGAAGATTTAATTAAATCTACCTAGCGTGTGTGTACCTGTGTGGACAGGCTACGCTTTCAGTGTTTCACTATATGCAATACAATATTCCTTTATTACAGTATCTCCTTTTGTGACTCTGCGATCTCATGCAAGACGTTCTCAAAGAAAAAATAAACATTCAACTTTCCAAGTGATGCTTGTTGCAGGACTGTCCTGTCACCTGCAAAAGTTGGTCTTTTCTCGGGATCTTTGTTCCAAGTCACCATGAGATCTACCAGCTCCTGCACCCCTGGAATCTCCATTCTTCTCACAGCTTCCAGGGATGGTCTCACTAGATAGGACTCTTCACCACATTGAATCCTGTAAGCAGGATCTGAGAGATTGGAGGGGAAGAGACATGATTGCACCCGATGGAAGTAGAGAAGAGAATCCTTATAGTAGTGATAGGCTACATAGAATAGGCCTATATACTTGTCAACATGTTTCTAATTACAACTCTTGTCAGCATCAGTGTTTGAAAACTTCTATTTGTCAGCAGGATAAAAAAAAGTATTCTCTAAACGTGGATTTATCGCTGTACATTGTACATACTGTGTATTATTCTGTTTTTTGACGATACCAACATTATAATGTCACATGAGAGTGTGACATCATAATGAGAAGTGGAAAGATTTCATTTCAGTTTGTTATTAATCAAAATGCATATCCAATGACATAACCCTCACCACCAATTCACACACCCCTTTTTTAATCCCCATGATTTTGCAACCCTTTTTTTCCACAATTACTGGTATCTATCGTTAATCGGTTTGGTTCCATTTGAATACTCGACCCTCAGGGCTATAGCTTATATACAGCATGGCTTTGTGTGTTTTTGGTAAGATTATTGTCTACTCATTTTTTATGTCCGTGGACAGTAAATAAATGGACAATAAATGTTGTCAAAACGCCCCGCCACCAGCCAGCATGGAGATGCGTCCTGGCTTGTGGTGATCTTTGGATCTTCATTGGTTCATGAGTTTGAGTCATTGTTGACATTGATCTGATTGTGTGCGAACGTGTCTCTCATTGTCGTCTCTCAAGTTAGTGATAGTCATTCACTTCCCAAATAACTTTCCCTGATATTTATGGAGATGTATTTTTGTACACTATAAAATAATCTGATAATCTAATCTGATGATCACTTCAGAAAACTCCATTCATCTGCTACAGGCTGATAGATGATGGACAGGTGTCATCTGTGAAGCTGCGTTTAATCAAAAGTTCTCTCAAAGGCAATTTGACTTTGGCTTGGGAGTATGGATGACATGGGAAAATACAGTATATTGCCACAATATTTTGTCCATTACATTTTTCTGGTTTTATATGCGGTTGATATAAACATTTTGTCCATGAAATACCTAATTGAGAAGGGTGTTTTGTAATCATTGTACAATTCAAGCACAACTTAGTCAGTATAAATAGACCTAATGGTAACTGAATGGACAAAACAGTAAAGCCTTCACTTATTTACAATGAAAGCCACCCTGTTCATTTCATCAAAACATTTAAAGACAAACAAATATTCACTGCCAATCATAGTGTAGGTAAAATGGAAAAGAAATTATACAGTGAGGGGGAGTTAAGGGCCTGACAGTGACATATGACAGTGTATTCATATATTGAAAGTGTTTCACAAAAACAACGCAAATAGTCCACGTGGCATCATGAGTTGATGTGAGCTCTTGGATCCCTGCTACGTCCACTATTTAAAAAAAGAAACAAATCTCAATTTAAAACGTTTTCCTTCAAAATCAAATATCTTTACCCTATTCTTATTCTCATTAACAATAGTTTCATAATCAATGCAATGATTGTAGTCACTGTTGCGCTCCACCCACACAGACCACTAGATGTCACCCTTTCACAAGCTGCTCTCAGAGTTCAACCAAAAATGCAGGAAATATTAATTTGGAATTTCAAATTATTAATATCATCTCATAACATTACATAACGCAATTAACAGAACATAAAGGGGAGAAAATACCATCAGGAAACCTGCCCTTATTATAATGCCACCCCTTTCCCTTGGTGGTATTGACACATTTATGGCTAATCTGATGAACCCCCCAGCTTTCTTATTTATTTTATTTTATTTTATTTTATTTTTTTAATTGTTTTAATGTACTGCCTAGCCTCAATTTCAAAAACAATGAAGGTTTGGAATGACTAAAAATTATACTTATGTATATGGATTTTAGCTATATATTTAGTATACTTCTTTGTGTTCTTATTACCATCATTACTGAGGCCAAACAGTACATTTTGCCAACACAGACAGAAGTCAGAGTCAATATTATCAACAATTTACGTGTGTGTGTGTGGGTACAGTTCCTAAATAGGTGCACCATTGTCTCTGGGTACATTTCACATAATGAACAGTTCACACAAATCTCTACTACCTGACATGCCTGTGACATGCCAGAGCCATATAGTATAGACAGAGTTGCGACAACTATGTTCACTTCATGTGGTCAGTCCAATGGAGGCTCTTCTACATACTTCTATTGAGAAGTATGTATATAGGGACAAGTCCTGGACCTGAAGTGGGCAGAAATGCAAGTGGACTCAGGCAATAGCCTCAGCTTTAAATGTCGTAAATCCCTTTATTTTGGATACATACACAACATAAACCCTTGGCTACTTTAGAACAGTCATGCACATAGGCCTAAAATAGCTCTTATTTGAATTGAAAACAATGTATTTTGAACTCCAGTGTGTCCCTATTCGGGCTGCATGAGCAGCTGCTGTTCGTGCGCTCAGCTTCTGACCCCTCAATGGCGCAACTCTGACACTAGACGGCTCTGTGACATGCCACCATGACGTCACGTGACGTCCCATAGCAGCAGACACACCAGGAAGTGGGGTCGCTGCTGCTGCTGCTGCTGCGAGACTGTTGTTTTTGTCCGTGTTTGTTCGCGAGCCCCGTTGTGTTGTTTCCCTTCGGTCCCTCTCTACCACCGGGCACCTCGTTCGTTTTAAACGTCGTTTTTGTTGTTGTTGTTGTCGCGGCTACTGGGGACCGAAAATAAATGGCGACGTTTATTTCCGTCCCGCTGAAGAAGTCGTCCGAGGTGGACCTGGTGAAGCCGCTGTCGAAATTTGTCACGACGACGTACGCCGTCGGCGAGGAGCAAGGGGAATACCTCCGCGCCGTGGAGGAGCTCAACAAGCTGCGGAAGAGCGCGCTGGGCCGGCCGCTGGACAAGCACGAGAGCTCGCTGGATATTCTGCTCAGGTCGGTCCGGTCGGGGGCTTGCTTGTCCCAAAAGAATGAAAGACTTTTGACAACCGTGGTGTCGTCGTAAACGAACGTTAGCGCGTCGCTAGCTCCCCAGCCCAGAGGGTCGCAGGAATTCTCGGCCCCGAGTATAGACAGAGTTACGCTGTCACGAAACTCCGTTCACTTCATGGGACCATCAAGTTGTGTTATATTAATGATTTCTCTTTTGGGACCTATTTTTCTGAGAGCGTACAAATGTGAACCAAATGGACCCGCTAGGGTCCATTTGGTTCCATTTGTACGCTCTCAGAAAAATGGACCCGCTAGCGTCCATTTGGTTCACATTTGTACGCTCTCAGGATTTTTTAGGGAATGTCCCCCTTTTGTCCCTCTGGCAGGCTCCAAAAGCCCTCCTGAGAACTCATTTTTCTGACCCTTCAATGTCGCCACCTTACGAGTATTATTTGGGCCGAGCCTTCACGTATTCAGCTAGAGCCATAGAGTATTTAGATAAGAGAGGCGCAAACACCGTCCTCTTCACGGGGCCAGTCCAATGGCTGCTCTACTACGTAGACTTTTATTGAGAATGGGGGCAACAAATAGGGACAAGTAGGCAGAAACCGCATAGGACTCGTGTTTGGCAACAGCAGCCCAGCTTAAATGACCTTAAATCACATTATTTCAGAGTGATTTGCACAAAGTAAACATTAAAGAGGCTTTCGTCGTTACTGTGCAATAGGTTAAAACAGTTGGCATGCTTAAAAACGGCTCTCATTTGAAACGCCCTCTCCTGCATGTCCCATTCGGACTGCTCGGTTTCTGATCCCTCAATGTCGTAACTCTTTTTACTATGGCTCCAGCTAGCCTGCCCCTTTTTATATTACTTTACAGTACACCTGCGGTGGAAGCGAGAGCTGCCGCCGCGCCCCAAGCCAGCTGTGGTGTTGTAGTTGTTGGGTGACTACTAGCCTAGTATATCTAGAAACATCTATGGAGGGACACCATACATATTGGGCTAGACGTTGTCTGTCCAGTAGTCTTCTGTCCACTAGGCTGCTAACGTTAGCTCCCAAGTTCAGTCATGCTAACGCTAGTCTTTTTTTTTACACCCGGCATTGTGACCTATCGAAATCTGTCACTCGCTGTCCAGACTATAGTTGAATGGCCTATTAAGTTACTGCTGTGCTGTGGCTTACATTTCACATGTGACAGCTGTGTAACATCACACTTTTAGGCATCAAATCCTCATTGTCCTTATCTTACTTGGTGTCCAATCTCAACCCATTCCAACCCCCAAACAGCCTAACCAAATAACAAAATGCAATCATCTTGTCAGGGGAAAAAAACTGTAATTTGATGTCCTGAATCAATACATTTGGTGATTGGTGATCTGATTGATTGATTGCAATTTTTATGAACAGTTTGCATAAACACAGTACGTTTCAAGCACAACTAAATACCAATATTGTTAACTGTGGGCGGGACGCCACCATAATTATTTCTATTTTTACTTGTTTACAATAAGGTCGACCGTGTTCATATTATCAAAACAAATGTTCACGTTTGTACAGATAAAAGCAGGAAATCAAAGTGGTAGTAAAGGTAGAATAAATGATAAAAATATACATTGATGGTGGGAAGGGGGTGGCAGGGGGAGTCATATATTGTATGGAGGACAGGTTTGAATTGTGGCCGTCCGAGGGGTGACCTGTTGTGGATGTGGATGCATGGTCACTTTGTTTGAATCCTGAATAAATTGTAATAAATAAAATCAGACAGGCGTGGCCTTTCGGATCTTGTCATCTACTCCCAAATGAAATTTGTCACTCCAGTGTGAACTTAGTGATCACAGACAGTCTACTGTTTACTTCACACAGCGGCCTCTGGAGTCACAGTATTCTTTTGGTCACCTATATCGGTGTAAATAGGCCCAGATTCTCGGAAGGAAGTATTGTCCACCATATGACTCATATTTTATTTAAAGACAGGATATTCCCCGGGCAGGCTGACCTGCTCAAACGATCACTAATTTGTGTGTCAAGCACCCTCATCTCTCTGAGATGATCCTGACAACATTTAGGGCCTCTAGCCTAGACAAGCATCCGATCAAGCATAATTAACACACAAGTTTCACAAGCTTGTCTTGACTAATCAGAATAGGTTATGTTTTTTCTACCTAGAGATCAAAATGAAATCTAAATCGGTGAGAGGCAGAACACATGGCCAGAGAAGGATCACCATGTGAATCAACATGGCTGTAGTATTGTCAATACCTTGGCATATACATGTATACACGGTAAAGGTATCAGGGAAGTTCACCACGGGCCATTTGCATAGAGAAATGTGACGGAAGTGGGCCTTGGATTTGTTTAACAAAGTTGCTCTTTGGGCTCTGCTATGGTCTCGGGGGTTTGGGAGAGTAGAGTAGACATGATGAAATGACAAAACACTGTGTGGTGAACCGAACCCACACTAGTGCCCTCTATAAGTGCAAGCCTGGGTCCTTTTTAAAGGGGAACTCCACCCATTTTCAACATTCTAATATGTCATTAATATACCTTAGAGATGTTGTGTGGACATGATAAAAAAGGTTCCCCCAATTCTGTATTTCCTTAAAAGAGGTCTGAAAAAAAATCATTAACATGGTGAAATACGTCTGATGACATCATCAAGATGTATTTCACCACGTTAATGATTTTTTTTCCTTTCAGACCCCTAGCGGGTCCATTTGTTTCCATTTGTACCTATCCTCTCAGGAAATTTTTGAAAATGGGCGGAATTCCCCCTTTAACTGAAGAAATTTCAACATGACACAAGTCAAGCATTCATTGTGTGTGACTACTTATTAGCCAGGCCCCGCTCTATTTAGAGACCATGACATGACTTTGCTCCAAACTTTTTCCCCTCTCTGCGGCCAGCGTGATTCATTTCGTATGGTTGGCATATTTGGCCACTGGGTTGTCTGTTTTCACGAGAGAGCGGCAGAGAGAGCTCAGCCCCATCCATCTCAAGATTGTTTCTCCGTCCACCGTGAGCTACTTTTCTAACTGCAGTGCCAAGGGCTAATATTGTTTTGTCGAGATTAGACTGTGACTTTCATTATTGCAGCAGCAACAACAACAACACTTAACCCGATATGAGTTAAAGTGGCTGAGTGCTGCTGCTGCCACAGTTGATATGCAGGAGAAGCTGCACAATTCTCTGCTGCTGCTGTAAGGTGTGGGCCGGCACTTGGGCAGACGCCAGCCCATTTGCAGTCAAGAGGCTACACTTTTTTTTTTGTCCCAAGGAAGGGGAGGGAAGCGAGCTGCTCGCCTCGCATAGCTGGCCCTTGCGCGCCGCTACACTCGAGAGTGGGCACCGTCGCCGTTCAATGTTAGCATTGTAGCTCCTTTTGGCCCCGCTCTTCCTCATGTCCTCCACCACACCAACCGAGAAGCCATGTGCCAAGGTAGCCATGGAGACTGGACCCTATTCCCTTTCACAACAGCAGCAGACAGACAGACAGCTATTGTGTCACCGTGGTAACCATTGTTGTTTTTTTTATCCTGGGACGGTGTAACTCCCCCCTCCTCTATCTGTTGACCAACACTGACTCACCTCGTCTAAGTTTCGCCCAGATGGGATAGCCACCCACGACAAGGCCCAGTACTGTAAAAAAAAAAAACAAAAAGAAACACACACACACACAAAGCCTGTCTTTGTTTTTATTTACGCGTAGCACATGTGGTACTAGTGGAGAAGAGTTGAGCCTTGCGGGAGGAGGAGGGGTTGATCAACTGGAAAGGGAGGATTCCCCAACAACAACACAAACACTCAATCCTCTAAAATATTGCTGGCTAAGAATAGAATCTTCCACATCGCTGGCTCCGTGTCAGAGCTGAGTAGCGCTTTGGCTCATCACAGCTGACCCTGGGCTTTGTGTGTGTGTGTGTGTGTGTGTGTGTGTGTGTGTGTGTGTGTGTGTGTGTGTGTGTGTGTGTGTGTGTGTGTGTGTGTGTGTGTGCGCGTGTGCGCTCCGCCAGTACACTTTTCCACTTTGGCACCAACTTTTGCTGACGCACGGTCATCTGCCTCTGAAGCATCAACACTTCCTCAAACAGTCGTGATTAGCATACCGTTTCCGCTTGTTCGGATTTTGAGTCGCACACAGTTAACAATATTTGTACAGTGGCATCGTAATATATACAGTATATATCTATTTTAAATTGCTCTGCTTGCACAAGTACTGTAATCAGTTGTGGGTGGGGGAAATGGGTGGGAACGTTTTCACTGATTGGCTGGATTAGCTGAGGATGTAATGGTGATGTAATTGAGATAGCTTTTGGTGCTGGGTGGATATTGTGTTCATGTGCATATGTACCTGTGTATATATTGTATATACGTATCCATTATGTATGATGACAAAAGCAAATTAAACACTAGAAATAATTAGACATGTAAAAAAAAAATCGATTTTGAATCGATGTATCGATCCAACAGCCGACAATACGATGTATCGATACGTCTGCAAGAGTATCGATTCATGTTTAAAAATAAATGAATAAAAATATCTGGTCTATTTTATCCATTTGCTCCTGGACTGGAATTCAGACTAGGCCTAGGTGAAGTACAACTTTGCTGTTTCTCAAATAAAATGTATAACTGTATTACAGCTTTCATTGATTTATTTCGAATTTGAAACATTGTCTAGTCTGTAAGGTAAAAAAGGGTAAAAAAAATCGGAATCGAATCGAATCGTGGTGTATTCTTGAGTATCGGAAAAAAAATCAAATCGTTGGGTCAGGAAATCGATACTGAATCGAATCGCCATGATGGGTGTGATTTACACACTAGAAATAATGCCCATGTTGGGCTTGTTATTATAATCATTCAACCTAGGTAGAACATAACAGAAGGATGAAGACTGCGGAAAGAGAACAAAATAGTCTTCATGCAAACAGCTAGAACTCGGTTATGCCACATACGGCACGCTTGAGTGCAATATGCAAGTTGGCACTCGACAGTGCGGTTCTAGTTTTACCTGTAATTTGGGAAAGCAATAAACGGTAGACTGTAGAGTATGTTGATGTACAGTATTTTGATGACGAGTCTGACTCGGAATGTTGTCCTCCCCACTTCTCCCCACAGGTACTACGACCAGCTCTGTGCCGTGGAGCCCAAGTTCCCTTTTTCTGAAAACCAGGTAAAATGATCATGTGGTGTCTCTGCGCAGTATGTTAGACTTGAGAGAGGTGGACACCATGTCCTCTGCAGTCTTGATTTCGCCGACCAAATCTAGTGAGCTTGTAGAACCGTTATTTTTTCAGTGTGCAACAAGGTGTAGAATCAAGTATTACATCATAGACAAATCAACTGTTTATTTAGTCAACTAAAATCGTATGGAATCTTAAATGACAAAAATGAGTTAAACTAAATGTAGTTTTTATTCGCAACTGTCTGCATCCACACGGCTCCTCTGTTTTTCCTTTCTTGCAGCTGTGCCTAACCTTCACGTGGAAGGATGCCTTCGACAAAGGGTCACTGTTTGGAGGTTCAGTCAAGCTCAGTAAGCCATATCCTCTCTTGTTACAGTCCGTGATCTCACACATGTATCGGCAGATTAGATTACATTTCAGCCGGCTGGGTGGAAATTCACAGCATTCTTTATCACACAATGACGACAAACAGTGATTTTTTTTTTATGGCGTGGTTCTCGCTTCCACATTACAAAAAAAAGCGAACCCAAAGTTGTAAACAAAAGTCACATGGAGGGGGGGAAGGCAGATGACTGATTGGCCGGTCTATGCGGCGGCTTGTCATCTAGCCCTAACTCGGAACTTACATAATAGGGCATGGGTGGTAGTATAACTGCGAGCACAGAACAAGCGATTTGAGGTATGTCAACTCACGGCACGTCACTCTGCAAACACTGCACTCTTTCAGGGTGTGGCGAACTACCCTAGGCCTTTGACGTGTGTGTGTGTGTGTGTGTGTGTGTGTGCGTGTGTGTGTGTGTGTGTGTGTGTGTGTGTGTGTGTGCGTGTACCCATTATTTGCAGGGTCATATCTACTAATTCTGATATTATACAGAGGTCCACAATGGAAACAAGCCTAGGCTCTAGGGGCTTGGCCCAAAGCCTATTTGATTTGGCTTATGCTCTTAGACTAGATGTACTAAACGCTTTCCTCCACCGCCTTCAAACATTAGATATTCACAAACAAATGTGGCAAAGACAGGCAGATTGGCAGCTCTGTGAATACAAACCACTGTTGTATATAATTATTACATAATTGTTGCGTCATCAATATCTGATTCTAATACCCGTATTGACCCGAATATAAGACGACTCGTTTATAAGACGACCCTCATTTTTCAAGACCCATTTACAGAAAAAAGAACATTGAATGTCAAATAGTATAGCCCCTGAATATAAGACAACTCAATTTTTGGGGATATTTCCATTGGGAAAAAAACATAGTCTTATATTCAGGCCAATAGGGTAAATCTTTATTCACATTTTGAGATATTGAAATGGCAATTTTATGGTCGACATAATAACCGATTTCATCACCAATTATATTGTGATGTTGTGCGTTTCTGTGTTCTAGCGCTGGCCAGTCTGGGCTATGAGAAGACGTGTGTGCTGTTCAACGCGGCAGCGCTGGCCAGCCAGATCGCCTCAGAGCAGAACTTGGACAGCGACGAAGGACTGAAGGCTGCAAACAAATACTACCAGGTAGCAATCCATAATAAAACACCCACATATCACCAACAAGCCAACCTATACACTGAACAGAGTGGTACAACTCTCCTAATTAACCAACTCCTTGCGATATGGAACTACTTGCCATCCTCATCTATAATGTCTGATGGCAAGGAGCTGCATTCAAGCGGTTGACAACTGATAATTCACATGATGGATATTTTAACTCTTGAGAGGGTGAACATAAAACCAAATGGACCCGCAAGGGTCCATTTGGTTTCATGTTCACGCTCTCAAATAGTTACATCTGGTTAACCAACTTTCCATCATTTATCCTGTAACTCTATCTGTAACTCTAGAACCTTGGGTAGTTGCATTTTTTTTTTTAGATTTGGACTTTTAGCATTGTTAACCTTACGAGTCAGCATATTGAATCGAGTGGATTTGCAGCTACCAGCGTTGTGTAGAATCCAATCCACAGCCAGGGAATAATAACCACCATAAGCAGAAAAGGAAAAAAGAAAAAGCTGGCGGTCATGTGTTTCTCGCTGCACTCTGCAGTGTGCGCAGGAATGGAGTTATCAATTGAGGATGACGCTGGTTAAATATACATTTTGAATGGGTCACAGATTTACCTTGCTTTTTTGTAGTTGTACTACAGAGTTTATATGCCAGCTATAGCGTAAAACAGGGTTGGTGGTGGCGTGTTAGTCGATAGCTCCTCTTAAATCTATTTTTTTCCCCATGGATACGCATATACATAATTCTATCGTGAGAAACAAATGTAGAGCTACTGTATATCCTCCACAGTGTCTGTAACTGAAAGTGCACAAATGGGATTTATGCAGCTTAGAGAACTACTATACCAGTGGACTCTTTATGACCTCTGGGTTTCAGACTATAAGACAGAGTTTGTTTTGTTTTCTGTGTTGTTGCTGCTGCTGGCCAGCAGAGCATTATTTGGTCTCATCGATGGGTTCATACAAGGAGTTTGTTCTCTCTCTCTCTCTCTCTCTCTCTCTCTCTCTCTCTCTCTCTCTCTCTCTCTCTCTCTCTCTCTCTCTCTCTCTCTCTCTCTCTCTCTCTCTCTCTCTCTCTCTCTCTCTCTCTCTCTCTCTCTCTCTCTCTCTCTCTCTCTCTCTCTCTCTCTCTCTCTCTCTCTCTCTCTCTCTCTCCCCTCCCTCCCTCCCTCCCTCCCTCCCTGTGTGTGTGTGTGTGTGCGTGTGTGTGTGTGTGCTTGTGTTGTGTAGCTGGCCAGCGGAGCGTTCGGCCACATCAAGGACACAGTGCTGTCGGCGCTGAACAGAGAGCCCACCATGGACATCTCCCCCGAGACGGTGGGCACCCTGAGCAGCATCATGCTGGCCCAGGCCCAGGAGGTCGTCTTCCTCAAGGCCACTTCAGGTAACCAGGCAGTGATATTAACACATCCACTGCGGGCGCATATCTTCGTCGTTTTCTCCCCATTGCCACGGCTCAAGCCAGTGAAATCGGTAAAAAACCCTTATTTTGAAGCGCCAGATCGCCTAAACAGGAGGGGGGTGCCGTCATGCTTATTTCTGGTGTCTTGACTAACCTGTCCTCTGGCGATCTGAGCAAAAAGTTCCGGGTCAAAAGTCAGGAAGTGACGTCTAGCCCTAGTTGATTTACCCGTGCGCAAACGACATTCAGCGCCGGAGTCCGAGGAGAGGCTTTTGAATGCATTGGATTGAATGGGTGCGAATGGGACAAACAAAACAAGACAGTGCTTTCGGGAGTCAGTGAGTTAATGAATGGGTTTTTTCAATCCAATGAGATCCGGTGGGATGCAGGGAGGATCTTTTTAGATGAGACGTTACTCCTACAAGCCCAATTGTAACTAAATTGCAGTATGGCATGTTGAGAGCTTGTTGGATCTGCTGCCCCATACTTCCCCAAAGGTGACCAGATCCAAACTGTTCATTAGAGCAGGGGTTTTCATTCAGCCTGTTCATGCTGCTATGACAGACACATTTGTTCACAATTTGATGGCTCCAATGCTAACCAAACTTTTATTTATGTTTCTGGTTTTATTTATTTCATTCATTGTGTGCCTCTACAAATTGCAGTAGTTGTCTTTGTTAGGAGGAAGATACATTGATAACATTTCTTTATTAGTTTGTTATTGGTTGCTTTGGCCCTGGTCCAGTTATTGTCCAGGTGTATTGTTTGTAGGTAAAAGTCCACTAAATGGTTAATTTAACAACATTTCTGTTAAGTGCCTCTTATTAGTGGATGAAACAGATGGCAAACTATAGTGGTGGTATGTGAAGGGAAAAGTAGAAACGCCTAAATTGTGTACTATTAATTAATTTCTGCGACAATCCGACACGACCCTGCATGTGTCCCACATTGTCCCACACAAACACACTGTTTGTCCCACATCTGGTGAGTTGGGATCTGGTCACCCTACAGTCAGCACAGTCTGCAAAAGTACTTGCGTTTGTTTGTTGGATTATTATTTTACTAGTACAGTACAGTAACGCGTCCACTTGATGCAGTAGGCTACTGGTCTTTGCGTACACAACTTCACTGTGCACACACATCGACACAGACACAGTTTACACACCGTCAACCTCAGGTAACATGCGCACACATTCACAAGAACGCGGCGTATGCACCGCGTCAGTCACCTCAGGTGACGTGCGCACACATCCACAAGGACGCGGTTTGCACACACACACAGTCACCTCAGGTACACACAGCACGTGGGTGGCGCTGCGGTAAAGTCCCTGCCCGCCTCACCCACCAGTACTTTGAGGATGGCGGTTTGAATCCACTGTGGCTTTTTGTAGACGAAGGGCTCTGAGGACGAAGGACTGTAGAGTGGGACAATTTTAATTTAAACAGGACCTAGATCAGCACTCGGTAGAGTGCATATACTTGCGTCACCATTTCTCCATCCAATGTTATCCATTCTGCCAAATGGATAACCTTCTGCGGGTAAAGTCTCTGTCCGAGATGACAATTACAGTACGTCACCCTTCCCCCGGTAATGTCCCCGTCCGAGGTCTCAATTACGTCGCCTCCCCAACCGGCCAATCGGGATGCCCCGAGGGACGGCGGCCACAAAGGGCGCACGAACAAATGAAAATATACCTGAGAGTTTACACACTTTGTCAACAACAATCAAGCTTTGTGCGATTTTACCTGCCGGCCGTGTGCAGGTCCCACTGTCATTTCCCTTCTCTTGGTGAAATTTTGCGCACAATGCCACACAAAATTTCCCAGTCCCAGGTTGTGCTGTATGGAATTTATACCCCAGGTATATATGAATGACGACAGTGTCTGTCTCAACACCACTATAGAATGTACATAATATGGCGCATGTGGAGCTCATTCCAATCTCTTAACCAGTTAGCTGCTTCGTCCCAGGTCTCTTTGTCAAAAACATGACTTAATATGCAAGCTAGATTGATCTACATGCTCAGAATAAGGAAGCTAGGGTTCATATTTAACCCCGTTTCGTCCTGACATTGTGTATTCTACAAAACGTTCGCTCTGAAAGAACATGCTCACAATCTCCCCAAAAATAGTAGCCGTGAACGCCTGCTATTTTTCAATAATGGTTAAAACACCACAAGTACAGCACAAAATGGTTTAATTAATATTTTGTAATAATTTGGTTAGTAACATTTAGCTGGCTTGTAACATGTTATTTATGGTTACATGCATGGCAAAGTGGAGGCAAAGTTGGTCGCCATTGTGGGGAAAACCCCCAAAAACCCAACATGGCACCGATAACGCTATGTCAGCGAGACTTGATGGATTGTTTGTAAAAGGAGGAAAAGCACCCTGTGCCTATGAGGCATATTCATATTTCAAAGGACGGCTTCATGGCGGTCGGATTACATTTTCTTTTACTTTGAACAGAGATATAATCAGATGTGTCAGTCTGTAGTACGTTACATCATGGTGCTTCCTCACGCAATATTATCCTTCAAGTTGTTGACAACTATTTTTGGCATCAACCGCATGCACCGAGCCAAACCTTTTCCTCCTGTTAAATCAGACCTAGATTTTTGGCTGGCCTTTGGATGTGAATTACAAGTGGACTAGGCCAGTACCGTTCTGGCCTGTATATTGGAACTTATTTGGTGTAACAACAATATTTTGTAAAGCCGCTCATTTTGCGAGAGGAATTCAAACTCCACCCACGTCAGTCGAATAGTGTGTAAGCAACTGTATTTCATTTTTGAGACAGCTGGAGATAGCCGTCACATCCGACAACATTTGCATTGAGCATATTTGCATGCAGGTGTAGAGCATCCTGCAGTGTTTCTTTTACAGGCCGAGGGTTTGACTGCATCCATGTCTGTATTTATCTATTAATGTCTGCTCAAAAGTGGTTAGTGATTTATCGTAGAGCTCTGGGGTCTAAACGGCGGAGCGGGGTTGGGAAGGAGCGCTTGTTTTATCCGCCGGCTACTACTAGTAGGGCGGGGCGAAGGAAGTTTTACTGAGGTTATGGTTAGGGTTAGGTTAGGTTTAGGCATAGGTTTACTGAGGTTAAGTTTAGGGTTAGGATTAGGTTTAGGCATAGCCTAGTTTTATTGGGGTTGTGTCTTTATGGTTAGGGTTAGGTTAGGTTTAGGCATAGGTTTACTGAGGTTAAGTTTAGGGTTAGGATTAGGTTTAGGCATAGCCTAGTTTTATTGGGGTTGTGTTTAGGGTTAGGTTGGGGTTAGAGTTAGACGATGCTTTATGCGGTTACTAACCCTAAACATAACCTCAGTAAAACTATGCTTCGCCCCGCCCTACTAGTAGTAGCCGGCGGATAAAACAAGCGCTCCTTCCCAACCCCGCTCCGCCGTTCAGACCCCAGAGCTCTACGATAAATCACTAACCCTCAAAAGTAGACCACTCAAAGCTCATATTGCTGCATATGTGTCAGCAAAACTACTTCCAGCTGGCTGCAATGTGAACAGGTTAGACTAGATAACCATGCACGTAAGCAGTAGTCCTCGCTGTTTCCAATTCGTCTAAACCCACTAGAGCAGTGGTTCTCAACCTTTTTCACACCAGGGCCAGGGGCGGATCTAGGTATGGGCATGGGAGGTAATGCCCCCCTAAATGCCCTGACTGCCCCACCAAACATAATGGCATGGACACAACCCGAATTACCAATATTTTTCAAATTAAAATGTTTATAATTAAAATGATTTGAAACACCATGCGACTAACTACCGGTAACTACAATTGTTGTAAACCAACATTATCATTGAAACCATCACATCACGTGTCTGTTGCAACTTCAACAACAACTGCTGCTGTTGTTATTGGTGCTTTTCCTGCCTAAAATATGTCCTGTAACTGAAAATGGTATGGGTGCGTCTTCGCGCCACAGGCAATGAAGTCGCCCCCATACCATTTTCTCCTGCCCCCCCCAATTGGGAAATGTTACATCAGCCCCTGACCAGGGCCCACTATTTATCCTGCATTTTAGCCACAGACCACCATGATGATGTTGAGTTTAGTCTCTCGTGCCCAAAACAATAGATAACTCTCCCAAAGGTTCAAAATAACAAAGTGTAGGATTCTTGAAAATGTAATTCAGATGTTCAATATCTCAGTTAACTCTATCCATCTACCTATAAGGGCCATTTTGGTTACCAAACTGTTCCGTATTTAGCTGGGGACCACCTGGAATCCTCTCAAGGACCACTGGTTCGCCCCCGGACCCGTGGTTGAAAATCACTGCTGGGGACTGTTGGGGATTGTTTTCTAATGAAAAAAGGAGTACCCCCCCACCCCCTAATCCTAAAGGAATCGAATACACGTTTTGCACGTTGGATTTTTCTATAGTTGAATGTCTCACCCAGTACATTAGATCAGGGCTGTCGACTACTATGTCCTCGCTGCTAAAAGGCTTCTGTACATCAACCACGGCAGACGTCCTGCCCTTGAGTGCCAGCGTTGCACTTAAGACGTCTCACAGTCCGTTAGTCTGCAGTTTATGGCCTTCTCTGGTGGATTTGATTTAGCGTGCAGACATGGGGCTGAATTTGTGGCAATGGCAACTACAGCTAGATGCATTCACTAGTCTTTAGAGCATACCTGGGCATTATGCGGCCCTTTGGCTGACTCTGACCGGCCTGTGAAAGGGTACCGTGGTTTTCAAGCAGTGAAATCCAGCCTGGAATTGTGGACAGAAACAAAAGAAATCTTTAGTTTTGTGGTCTGTGGGGCTAAAATGTCATCAAATGGCTCAAATACTGAATAAATGGAGGACCCTGGTGTCAAAATGGTTGGTCTTACTCTTACTTTTATCTTGAAATTAAATTTATATTACGCAGACTTTAGTTTAGCCTTTAGTCTTGGCCCTCCACAATATTTTATGTTTCTCATTTGGCCCCTCGGGGAAAATAATTGCCCACCCCTGCTTTAGAGAGTGTTACTGTAAATGCTCCGCAGCACACATAAGAGCAACACGGCCAAAGGTGCTGTAATTCTGTATGTGCACATCCATAGCCAAATAACCATAATGATGCTGTATGTGCACATGTATGTAGCACATGCCATAGCATAATAAACATGCATCAATACCACAGCACATCATCCAAAGACGGTGAACAACTTGAGAGCTAATATACTCTCTAATATACACTAACATACGTGTATCATACAAGCAAATCAATCATCAAACCCAAACTTTAAGAAAGATTATTGCCCACAATGATTGCCCCAAAAAAACATGGATGCCAGGTTGAAAGTGGATATAAATATATACCGTAATGCTTGCCATCTTTTTTTTTTTTTTGCAACTCCCAACACTTGTCTTGTGCGTTCTTGTTTATTCTCTCCATCAGATAAAATGAAAGACGCCAGCATCGCTAAGTTAGCCAACCAGGCAGCAGACTTCTACGGCGACGCGTTCAAACAGTGTCAGTACAAAGAGAACCTTCCTAAGGTATGTACAGCACACACACACACACACACACACACACACACACACACACACACACACACACACACACACACACACACACACACACACACACACACACACACACACACACACACACACACAGAACGCTCTTGACTTTGTTGGTCTGTGGGAACGTGGGCCCCATCGAGCTGTGGTTCCCAAACCTTTTAACTTGAGACACAAAAAACTATAGTGAAACTAGTCCACGTACAACCTCACAACACATGGAGATGTTCTGATCTTGTAGATCTGCTATTTTCCTTCCCTACTACCCTTTTCTTCATGAAAAAGAAAATGTTTTTAACTCAACATTTTAGAGTTATTTTGTGAATCTTAAAATATCCTATTTGACACGATTAAAAATAAACTGTAAGAAACTATGTAAAAAAATAGATAAAAGGATACCACTACATTGTTGCTGAGAGTCTGGGCAGCACCTTTGAATGGGTCAATGCACCGAACGGGACTTTTATCACGTCAAAAACCGACTTATCGTCCCACCAGTACAGTGTTTTGTCGTTATTCTGTGGGTTGAGGACGATAATGAACTTTTGGCCAGTCTCCACAAAGCGCCATCTGGGCTTCACAACTTTTCGCATGCTTTTGCTTGTTCGCTACTTTATGTCGGCGAAAAGTAGCCATCGCAGGGGCAGATCTAGGCATGGGCTTCGCGGGGCAATGACTCCCTTAATGCCCGGACTGAATCCAAGATATTTCAAATTGCTTATATTTCAAACGATTTGAAACACTGCTACTGCTACTCACTAACTAGAGTTGTGTCACCACTAAAACCAACAGCATTTCATCATTGAAAACAGAAAAACTCTTTACTTTACTTGTCCAATAAAAGTCCTGTAACCGAAAATGGTATGGGTGTGACTTCATTCAAATGAAGCCACACCCATACTATTTTTGCCTGCCCCCCCAATTGGGAAATGTTACGTCCACCCCTGAGTCATCGTTGGCCTACACTCATACACAATTACGACAAAAACATCTACTTAGACCAATCAATCGTGTGAGTCCCATTCGGTGCATTGACAGCATCCGAATTAGGTGATCTGAGTATGTTTGACTGTCAACGTGTGTGTGTGTATGTATGTGAGACTGTGTATTTGAGGTGAAGAGCAGCACTGCCAGCCAGCCAGCACTACTCTGGGCGTGTCTGGGCCTCTGTCCCCATCACACAAACTTCTCTCTGTCCCCCTCTCATCTCCTCCTCCTCCTCATTGGTCCTGTTGTTTTATTTTTCGTGTCCTGTGACTGTCCTCCTCATTCCGATTGGTTCTCTGTTGTTTACGATGACTACCATTTTAAAAAACCAACTGTGGCGGGGTCTAATGATGAACGTGTTCTGAAGTCTTGATAACTGCTTGCTGCCAACGTTCTCACGGCATGGCCAATGCGCACTGCACTGCAACGCACGCACTCTTTTTTTTTTACACCATTTAGGATAACACGTTTTGATACCGTAAAGATGCTTAATGGCCACCATCGGAGAAATCTCCTTGAATGCAACTCGAAATCTTTGATTGATGTTCCGCCAGTACTTGAGTTTTGAATTTGACCTCTCTCCAATTCCTCTGTTTTTCTAAACTGCTTTTTAACAAACACTTTTTTTTTTTAAATTCAGGCTCTATAGAGCACCACAGTCTCACCGCCTTTCATGGTGAGCCCAGGAAATGGGTCCCAATGCATTTTTTTTTCAATGACATTTCAAAAAAGTAGTTATTCAAAGACTTTTAAAGGCAATAGAGGCAACCTTTTTAGCCAAAAATCAAAATGGATATATAGCTATATTGTTGCCTTTTTCTCCCTCTACGTTGCTTCTACTTTGATGCTGCAGCTGTTTCCCTGCAGACAGACACTTGCTTCGTCCTACAGACGGTCCAGAACTTTGTTGCTGTCAACAAATCACGAAAACAAAAACATTCGTCGGGCTCAGGCAAGGCGGTGATGGGCGGAGGGGGTTGTGTGGGGTGAGTTTTAGCCAATCATAGCGCAGGAGTCTCCAGCAGTTTCATAATGAGCCAATAGAGTGGAAGTGAGGTGGAGTTAGATTCTGATTTTTAAACGTTTAAAAGTTTATACACACTAAAGTTGCCTCTATTACCTTTTATAAGCATCGTACAAAGCCAACTCTGGATCCAACCACAATAATTTTGGACCAAACAAATCTTTACAAAGAAGAAAAACAAACCAAAAGTGGCATTTTTTTCTTCTTTCTAATAAATTGTTGTTGCCATAAAGTTGTTTCTCACAATTTGTCACAACCCTAGTTGGCTTTTTTCGTGGCATAAAACGTCTCACTATCTGCGGACTGCGGTGTTCTATTTGCTTTGTTTTGACGATAAACGGACGATATTCCAACACGTTTACAACCCCGACATGCGCGCACACACACACACACACACACACGAGCAGAGATTGGCCATGGAAACGTTTGATGCAGGTTGAGAGCAGAGACGTTTTGCTGAAAAGGTTAAAAAAAACACTCATGGCCTGTTCTGTTTTCTCTCTCGCTGTCTTCCTTTTCTTCATGCATCCCTCGTGGCGGTGGTGGTGGTGGTGATTGTATTCGTGTGCACGTGCGTGTGTTCGTCTGCGTGTGGCTGTACGTGCACTCCTCCTTTTTACCGCTTGTGCTTGTGTGTGTGTGTGTGTGCGTGCTTCCCGTGTCATCCGTGATTTTGACCTCGCTTGTCTTGTGTTGCCGTGCCGTTTTCGTGTCGTGGTTTTTTGCCTGGCCATCGCGTGCGTGTGTGTGTATATATGTGTGTGTGTGTGTGTGTCGGTGTTGTGTGTGTGTTGTGTGTGTGTTGGCTCTGTGGTTGGCTCTCCCTGGTCAGTATTTTTATTTTCAGGAGGTTCTGCCCGTGCTGGCGGCCAAGCACTGCATCATGCAGGCCAACGCCGAGCTGCACCAGAGCATCCTGGCCAAGCAGAAGAAACGCTTCGGGGAGGAGATCGCACGCCTGCAGGTAACGTACACCACCACCCACCACCCCCCCTGCCACAAGGTGTTACTTTCACCTACTAAAACTGACTACATGTTTATTGACACAGGGCTTGACACTAACACTTGCCCGCTTGCCCGGGGCAAGTAAAAAAAAATGGTGGGGCAAGTGAAGACTGCTACCTGGTTGCCCGATCGGGCAAGTGTGCAACTTAGTGCACTATAACACAACACAAGATAAATTTGTCTTGAAGGCAGTCATTGCATTCTGCCTCTGCATCTTTCCCTGCTTTCTAGCTGTCCACAATTCCAGGCTGGATTTGGGAAACAAAACAGGCAAATTAACAAACACATCAAAATGACCATTAATCTTCTGCAGTGTAGACCTGGGCTAATTAAGATGATGAATTTTAACTCTTGAGAGCGTAAAAATGAAACCAAATGGACCCGCAAGGGTCCATTTGGTTTCATTTTTACGTTTGGTTACATTTTTACAACGGTCGCGACGGTTTACACAATGGTCAAGGGTTGAGGTTAGGTTTAGGCATAGGTTTTACTGAGGTTTTGTTTAGGCTTAGGGGTTAGATTCTCCAAGACATTTGCTAATGAAAGAACATATTGTGAGATTTGCAATGCGTTTTCACGATCCCCCCCCCCCCCCCCCCCCCCCCCCCTCCAAAAAAAAAAATCAGGTGTTCACGCCCCATAGCGTGCCACTCTGTGGCGCGCTATGCGGCGTGAACACCTGCTATTTTTTCAAAAAATAAATAAATGGGGCGTGAACACCTGCTATTTTTTCAAAAAAAAGTTATAACACCCAAAAGTACAGTACAGAATGGCTAAATTTCGGACTCCGTTTTTGAGCGCAGCACGCGGCGGAGCTGGTGAAGACGGTGGCGTCGCGCTACGACGAGTACGTGAGCGTCAAGGACCTGAGCGACAAGATCAACCGCGCGCTGGCGGCCGCCAAGAAGGACAACGACTTCATCTACCACGACCGCGTGCCCGAGGTCAAGGATCTGGAGCACATCGGCAAGGCTGCGCTCGTCAAGGCCACCGCCATCACCCCGCCGCTCAGCCAGAAGTTCACCGGTAAGAGAGAGAGTCAGCTCAGCCTTGTGTTTGTATAGAATGGGACGGCATTTAGAGATCCTGTTTTACTACTGACTCACACTGTCATTAGCAGGTAGTCTTGGGCGGTATTGATTTTTTTAATATCGGTATTGATATCATGTTAATTAGCTCCGGTAATTTTACCGGTATTTACCAATAGATGGCAATGACGTGCAATCAGAGTTGGACACGTTCCACCAGTCACCTAGTTCTCAGAATTGCGACATTGAGGGGTGAGAAACTGTGCGCTCTGCTGTTTAACCAGCCTAAATAGGGACTACTGGAGTTGGAAATACATTGTTTCCAAAAGGCCTAGCCCAAATAAGGGCCATTTTAGGCATGTGTGTAACATGAAAATTGTTTGTATAGTTAGAATTAAAAGTCTCAAAGGTATTTGATGATATTCGGTATTGGATATTTTTTTTATAGACCCGACGATATTACTTGGTAATATCCAATATCGCGATAAACGGTAGACTACACCCAAGACTACACAGTGAACTAGGCTACTCTAATCAAAACGTTCACGGAGGATTTATTTGCCCCAAAGCCCCACGCCAGTTGATCATCTGAGCAGCAGCACACACAGGCCGCATCCAATAATGAACTAACTCGACTCCAGCTGCACTGAGGAGCACACCAGTTTGTCCCTATTCAGGCCATTCAAATTCTGGGCACCTTTTCTGCCCAGAATGTAGACAGACTTCCGCAAACTCCCTTCACTTCATGGGGTCAGTCCAATGGTAGCTCTTCTTACATAGATTTTCTGTGGGAACGGGGACAGTAAAGACACGGTTTCTCACACACACAAACACGCACACAAATGGCCTGCTCCTATCCCGTCTGGACAGGCTTCGCTGCTCACAGGCAGCCTGCCAGTGTTGATAACTATTTGCAGAAAGCAACAACACCGCACACCCCTTTCGTAGCTAGTACAGGTCATGCTGACTTGGTGGAAGTCAGAGCCATCTAGTAGAAGAGTTGCAACGTTGAGGTGTCAGAGACGAGGGGTCAGAAATGAGCGCTCGAGCGCTGTTCATGCAGCCCAAATAGGGACAAACTTCCGCTGTTGGACTGGCCCCATGAAGTGGACGGAATTGTCGTAACTATGCCTGTACTCTATGGCTCTGACGGAAGAATAGCTTCACTAACTACGGCGGCCCTGAAGGGAAAAAATAAATCGGTTTTGGGAAAATGCGAATCGATTCTGAATGGGGTGGAAGATTTTAACTCAAATCATTTTTTTTTTCTTTGGACAGGCCTAGCGTGTATGTACACTCTCAGGAAAAAAATAAATAAAAGCAACACGTTTGCTTGTCTGAATGAATATATATACGCCACATTTTCATGAATTTTCAAAAAGAAAAAAAAAAATCAGATCTACCAAACGGTTAAAATACCTCCCTGTCCTGAATGGAAGGAAGGTCTCACGTAAATCCCATATCTACAAGCCCACTTCGGCTATGTGCGGTAATTTATTTTATGAAGATTATTAGAGCATCCGTCATGCACTCAAACTAGGCATACATTTAGAATAATCTTCCATCAAACCCTAACAGGTTTTGTGTGATTTTTTTTTCACCGCGTCCGCAGCATGTAGAACAGCAGCAGCAATATTACTAAAACATTAGCATTTACCAACAAGGCTTACTATCGGCATTTTACACAATGTGCCAATTGTTTTGACTCAACAAGTCGGACGTTGGGGCATATAAACAAACATTGTCAGCCGCGATATCGTATCTAGCTTTTTTAATCCCGAGACCTGTTTGTCCAGATCTGTTTGAGAAGATGGTTCCCATGGCCGTGCAGCAGTCCATGAGCGTGTACAACCAGAGGAAGGCGGAGACCATCAACAGACTGGTGGGAACCATGAGGGAGGCCACCAACCTCTGCAACGGGTACGTCTGTGTGTCTTTGACTGGTGGTTGGATAGCCTGGCCTGTACGTTTGACCGTCTGTATGGTTGTTGAATGGACAGCGCAAGAATAGGGGCACATACCGTAATTTCCGGACTATAAGCCGCTACTTTTTTCACATGCTTTTGACCCTGCGGCTTATACAACGGTGCGGCCAATCTATGGATTTTCCAGGTTCCAGGTGGGCTCCGCAGACTAAATGATAGAAAGTTGGTTAACCGGATGTAACTCTTTTGAGAGCGTAAAAATGAAACCAAATGGACCCTAGCGGGTCCATTTGGTTTCATGTTTACACTCTCAAGAGTTATGATATTCAGTTTCACCATCTAAATTAGCACCACTTAATTAGTAAGTCATAAGTCATGTTCATTTTGGTCTCATTTTGTTTTGTTCTGTTTTGCCTCTTTTGTTTGCGAAAATCCATCCTGGAATTGTGAACAAAACCAAAAGAAATTAAATTAAAGAAGTTAAATTGTGAATAAAGTTGAAAACCAATGCTCTAACATGAAGCACCTGACTATAAGACTGGTGCGGCTTATACAAGGAAAAAATAGTATTTTGCCCCATTTAGCTGGTGCGGCTTATATTCAGGTGCGGCTTATAATCCGGAAATTACGGTAAATTATTATTTTCTTTATCAAACTTCCGCTCCACTTGTATGCCCAGTACATCAGCACACACAATACAATACGCCCCTGTATCTGTCCGTATTTCTTTGTGCCTGTCAGTCTGTCTGTCTTTCTCAGCATGAAAATTGCCTACTCTTTTTCCGACCATTTTGGACGTGGGGCGGCCCGCCACCCTGCTTTTTTTCTTGTTTTTTTTTTTGTGTGCACTGCTGTACATTTTTTTACAGCGGGCTTTTTATTCTTTCTCCTTTTATTGCGTTATTGAGCACTGCACTAAAATTCTTGTGTGGGCTTTCTGCTCTCTCAGTTAGGGGCTTTAGGGGCAAATCGTGTATTCCATTTCATTTTCAACGGGAACAGCGTTTGTGCTCAGAAAACGACATGCGATAAGAGAGCGTGTGACGCCGGGCGTTAGTATTGCGCGGTGTCCAGTGTTGTTTTTTGCGTGCGTGCTTGTTTTGTGCACACGCCAGCAATTTATTTTAGACCTCAATCCTGTGAACCTTTTTTTTTCTGGAATCGCTGAGATTATGTGTGCGTTCCAGACTTGCCTGTCTGTAACGCCCTTATTATAGGTTATAGAACCTTGGTGATAACCATTTTTTGTTTGATTTAGTTAAAAGTGCGGGCTCTGTTAGTAGAAGCCCCAGGAGGGGTCCACGCGCACCCCCCGTATTTTTTTGTCTAGTCTGTTTTTTATTGATCCTTAGGACCTCTAGAATAAGAATTTTGATGATCCCAAGAACAAATTTGGTCCTTTTGGTGTTTTTTTCAATGTTTTGTGAGTCATACACGTGCTTCGAGATTACTGTCAAGAACGCCTGCGAGACTGTCTATTAGAGACTGTGGTACGCTCAAATTTTGAGATAGCCAGAAAGCAAATACACCATTGTTTTCTAGACAACCTCAGCTTTCCAATGAGACCATTCACATCATGCTCCCATGTCAGAAAAGGGGACAAATACCTAATGATTCAAAGTTAAAATAATATTTTGCGAAGGAAAAAAGGCCATCGACTATTTTCCAAAAGGTCCCTTGACCTGTCACTTCAAAATATGTGAACGGAAATGGGTTACAGGGGTAGCTACAAGCCTCCCCTATACAGACATGTCAAATTTATGCCAATCAAATGCAGTTTTGATCAAGAACCTTGCACTTTTGTGCATGCAGTACAAATGTAATTTTGCCCCAAATGCTGTATTAGTCAAGTTGAGACTGTCTATTAGAGAATGTGGTACGCTCAAATTTTGAGATAGCCAGAAAGCAAATACACCATTGTTTTCTAGACAACCTCAGCTTTCCAATGAGACCATTCGCATCATGCTCCCATGCAGAAAAGGGGACAAATACCTAATGATTCAAGTTAGAATGATATTTTGTGAAGGAAAAAAGGCCATTGATTATTTTCCAAAAGGTCCCTTGACCTGTCACTTCAAAATATGTGAATGGAAATGGGTTACAGGAGTAGCTACAAGCCTCCCCTATACAGACATGTCAAATTTATGACAATCAAATGCAGTTTTGACCATAGAACCTTGCACTTTTGTGCATGCAGTACAAATGTAATTTTGCCCAAAATGCTGTATTAGTCAAGTTGTGCAGTGCACATTGGGTTTTGTTTCTAATGGTGATGTTTAATGGTGATGGAATTGCATAGCAGGGGTTGACACTAAGGTCTCCGAGGCACTTGCCCCTCGGGCAAGTGCAAGTCAGGTTCTACTTGCCCTCAGTTCATGGTCACTTGCCCCCTAAAAATATCGTGAATTTTGCATTCAAGGTTACTTTCTACTTGCTGCTTTAAACATTTCCTTTCGCAGTCAAAGACTGTTTTGTTTAACACAATCACAATCAGCTACAGTAAATATTCAACTTGTAAATCAGTGGTTCCCACAGTGGTCACCTCAGGGGTCTGTGATGCCAGCAAAATGATAGTTTAGAACCAATGGACCTGGGAGAGAGATAGCTATAGAAAGCAGGAAAAGACGCAGAGGCAGAGCGCAATGACCACCAAGACAAATATATCTTGTGTTAGGTTATAGCGCACTAAGTCACATGCTTGCCCGATTGGGTAGCAGTATTCACTTGCCCGACCATTTTTTTACTTGCCCCGGGCAAGTGGGCAAGTGTTAGTGTCAACCCCTGCATAGTTTGTGTGTGTGTGTGTGTGCGCGCAGCTGAGACTATTCTACATCCAATGTCGCAATGTAGACTGTCAATTGGTTCCCCATAGAGATGGGGATCCAATTGACAGTCACAGATTGACAGTAACCAATGGACCGTCACCAATTGACCAATGGACAGGCACCAATTTACTGTCCCATTGGCTGAGAACTTAAATGACAATAGACTCCCCAGTATAAAGAGGTCATTTTACCTGGTGTCTTGGTCATTGCTACACGGATCCTAGAAGAGTTGTCTAGCACATGCCACAAACTTTCAAATTGTCACCATGTCAGTGGATGAGTCTGGACCAAGCCAGAAACAAACAAGGGTTAGTGATTCAACACCAACGCAAATATGTATTTTACATAATGTAAAACTTAAAGATCCAGCAACATTCACACCTCTCAGTGCATCAAAGATTGAGCCTGTGAGAAACTCAAGCATCTCATCTTAAGCTTAACATCCGGTACGAGAGATGCCAGGAGCCCCTTAACTCACCATACAGGATGAAGGACATCTGTGACCACATTCCAGAATCACTAGAAGGTATAGACATAGGGTTCACAGGCTGGCACAGAACATGTTACCAGTACTTTGTAAAAAAAAAAAAGTACTGGTAACATGGGGTATAGACATAGGGCACACAGTGCCCCAAAACCAAAAAATACTCACCCCGGAAAAGGAAATCATTATCCAGTGATCCAAAGTTTGGGCCTGAGTGATTTTTTGTGAAAAAATTGTAATCAAATTTGGTCCAAGTTAGCATCGTAAAAATGAGTACCCTGTTGAATTTCCAAAATATAAAGGCAGATCACCATCTTGGGACAACCTTGAAAGCCAAGCATAGCAGTGGGAAAATTTCAAACTTTTTAGGAAAATACACTTCTCAGCAGAAGCAAAGTACCATCCTTCCTGCTGTAATAAGTTTAATACGGAATACCAGAATCTTGTCAAATCCAAGAAGAGAAGCTGTAAACCTAAAAGTGCCCAAGCACATACATGTATTTCTGCTGCCCACAACCAGGCGTTCACTCTGATGTGCAGTAATGTGCAGAAACACATTGTAGATGAGCGACAAGTTGTTTTACTGAGTACAAAATGCAGTTGATTTTGCTCAGGTCCAGCTACAGGGATGTGTCATTTTACCTGATCTACACCAAATTTATCTCTGGATGCAATCCTCACAGCATACAAGCTTGGGAAGTAAGTCTTGCCTTGCCATGATCTTATGAGGCTAGGCCGAGCAATGAAGCCCATAGGGCTTTAGGGGGTGGCAGGTTGTTGTACAATAACCCCCTGGACATGATGCTAGTATGTCGGTATGTAAGTCTTAACCCTTGATGCTGAGCAGGGAGGCATTGGGTCCCGTTTATGGAGTCTTTTGTATGACGCGGTACTAGGGAATCGAACCCCGACCTCCCAGTCTCAGGGCGGACACTCTAACCACAAGGCCACTGAGTTGGTCACACAAGCTTGGTACCAGAGATCAAATCTTCAACTTCAACTTTTAGATATTTTCCTAAAAAGCTTGAAATTTACCAACTGCTATGCTTGGCTTTCAAGGTTGTCCCAGGATGGTGATCTGCCTTTTTATTTTGGAAATTCAACAGGGTATTCTTGTCCTGTGCTTGTATTTGATTTTGTATTATGCTTTCTTTGTAGGCCTACAATGTCGTGTATTAATTGTAGGAACCTCTCGAAAACGAGATAGTGTATCTCAAGGGGTATTCCATGAATAAAGAAATTTCAACAACAGGGTACTAATTTTTATGATGCCAACTTGGACGAGATTTAATTACATTTTTTTCACACAAAATGCACTCAGGCCCAAACTTTGGATCACTGGATAATGATTTCCTTTTCCGGGTGAGTATTTTTTGGTTTTGGGGCACTGTGTGCCCTATGTCTATACCCCATGTTACCAGTACTTTTTTTTTTTTTTTTTTTTTTTTTTTTTTTTTTTTACAAAGTACTGGTAACATGTTCTGTGCCAGCCTGTGATCCCTATGTCTATACCTTCTAGTGATTCTGGAATGTGGTCACAGATGTCCTTCATCCTGTATGGTGAGTTAAGGGGCTCCTGGCATCTCTCGTACCGGATGTTAAGCTTGAGATGAGATGCTTGAGTTTCTCACAGGCTCAATCTTTGATGCACTGAGAGGTGTGAATGTTGCTGGATCTTTAAGTTTTACATTATGTAAAATACATATTTGCGTTGGTGTTGAATCACTAACCCTTGTTCGTTTCTGGCTTGGTCCAGACTCATCCACTGACATGGTGACAATTTGAAAGTTTGTGGCATGTGCTAGACAACTCTTCTAGGATCCGTGTAGCAATGACCAAGACACCAGGTGAAATGACCTCTTTATACTGGGGAGTCTATTGTCATTTAAGTTCTCAGCCAATGGGACAGTAAATTGGTGCCTGTCCATTGGTCAATTGGTGACGGTCCATTGGTTACTGTCAATCTGTGACTGTCAATTGGATCCCCATCTCTATGGGGAACCAATTGACAGTCTACATTGCGACATTGGATGTAGAATAGTCTCAGCTGCGCGCGCACACACACACACACACAACTATGCAGGGGTTGACACTAACACTTGCCCACTTGCCCGGGGCAAGTAAAGAAATGGTCGGGCAAGTGAATACTGCTACCCAATCGGGCAAGCATGTGACTTAGTGCGCTATAACCTAACACAAGATATATTTGTCTTGGTGGTCATTGCGCTCTGCCTCTGCGTCTTTTCCTGCTTTCTAGCTACCGGTATCTCTCTCCCAGGTCCATTTGGTTCTAAACTATCATTTTGCTGGCATCACAGACCCCTGAGGTGACCACTGTGGGAACCACTGATTTACAAGTTGAATATTTACTGTTGATTGCTGATTGTGACTTAAACAAAACAGTCTTTAACTGCGATAGGAAATGTTTAAAGCAGCAAGTAGAAAGTAACCTTGAATGCAAAATTCACGATATTTTTAGGGGGCAAGTGACCATGACCTGAGGGCAAGTAGAACCTGACTTGCACTTGCCCAAGTGCCTCGGAGACCTTAGTGTTAACCCCTGCTATGCAATTCCATCACCATTAAACATCACCATTAGAAACAAAACCCAATGTGCACTGCACAACTTGACTAATACAGCATTTTGGGCAAAATTACATTTGTACTGCATGCACAAAAGTGCAAGGTTCTATGGTCAAAACTGCATTTGATTGTCATAAATTTGACATGTCTGTATAGGGGAGGCTTGTAGCTACTCCTGTAACCCATTTCCATTCACATATTTTGAAGTGACAGGTCAAGGGACCTTTTGGAAAATAATCAATGGCCTTTTTTCCTTCACAAAATATCATTCTAACTTGAATCATTAGGTATTTGTCCCCTTTTCTGCATGGGAGCATGATGCGAATGGTCTCATTGGAAAGCTGAGGTTGTCTAGAAAACAATGGTGTATTTGCTTTCTGGCTATCTCAAAATTTGAGCGTACCACAGTCTCTAATAGACAGTATCAACTTGACTAATACAGCATTTGGGGCAAAATTACATTTGTACTGCATGCACAAAAGTGCAAGGTTCTTGGTCAAAACTGCATTTGATTGGCATAAATTTGACATGTCTGTATAGGGGAGGCTTGTAGCTGCCCCTGTAACCCATTTCCGTTCACATATTTTGAAGTGACAGGTCAAGGGACCTTTTGGAAAATAGTCGATGGCCTTTTTTCCTTCGCAAAATATTATTTTAACTTTGAATCATTAGGTATTTGTCCCCTTTTCTGACATGGGAGCATGATGCGAATGGTCTCATTGGAAAGCTGAGGTTGTCTAGAAAACAATGGTGTGTTTGCTGTCTGGCTATCTCAAAATTTGAGCGTACCACAGTCTCTAATAGACAGTCTCGCAGGCGTTCTTGACAGTAATCTCGAAGCACGTGTATGACTCACAAAACATTGAAAAAAACACCAAAAGGACCAAATTTGTTCTTGGGATCATCAAAATTCTTATTCTAGAGGTCCTAAGGATCAATAAAAAACAGACTAGACAAAAAAATACGGGGGGTGCGCGTGGACCCCTCCTGGGGCTTCTACTATGTAAGAATATAAGAATTTGTGTATCATTTTCACTTTTTTTCAATTTTCTCAATGAATATTAAACATTGTGTGTCGGTTCTGAAAAAAATCTATGTCCCTGTGTCAGTGATGCTTAACATACAGTATTTCATGCCAAGGACCACCAGAATTATCCATTTTTGGCTGCGGACCCCATCTGAAAACATGTTGTAGGGATCCCCCAGAAGCAACGGTTTTAGTTCAAAATATTTGCTTCCGAAAGAATATATATTCAAAGATTTGCATCACATTTTCACAATTCTTCAAAAATATCAGAGCTACAAGCTCACAGCGCGCCACTCGGTGGCGCGCTGTGAGCTTGTAGCTCTGATAATTTTTCAATAGCTAAAGTGTAACATAATGCGTTGAACACCCAAACGCGTTCATTACACGAATGGTTAAATGCATTATCGGTACATTAACCCATTGTGTCCTGACCCTCGATTCGAGTTTCTGACACCAGATTATACAGTAGTTCCTGACACCAGATTATAGCTGCAGCAACATTCTAGCTTTTGACGCTAGATTCTACAGTAGTTTCAGACAGTAGATTCTAGTTATTGACACTAAATGATAGTTTCTGATGCTAGGATCTCCTTTTTGACACTAGAATCTACTTTCTGACGCTAGAATCGAGTTTTTGACACTAGATTCTGTAGTTTCTGACACTAGATTCTAGTTTTTCTGAAAGATGCTCCTGTGTCAGTGATGCTAACATATTTCTAGCCAAGGACCACCAGAATTATCCATATTTGGCTGCAGACCGCCATCTGAAAACATGTAGTTCTCGGGGTTCCCCAGAAGCGAAAAATTGAGATAAAATGTTTGCTTCCAAAATAATGTATTCAGAGATTTGCAGCACATTTTCACAATTTTTCAAAAATAGCAGAACAACAAGCTCATGTCGCGCCACTCGGTGGCGCGACATGAGCTTGTTGATCTGCTGTTTTTCAACAGATAAAACACCAAAAACGCGTTCAGGACACTAAGGGGTTAACGGATACCGTTGTTGCTGTTGTCCCGCAGGGTGCTGGCGTCCCTGAACCTGCCCGCCGCTCTGGAGGACCTGTCCGGGGACTCCATCCCACAGTCCATCGCGGAGAAGGCCCGCGCCGTGGTCCAGCAGGGGGGTCTGCAGACCATCGAACAGCTCATCAAAGACCTGCCCGAGCTGCTGACCCGCAACAGAGAGATCCTGGACGAGGTATACACACACACACACACACACACACACACACACACACACACACGCAAACACAGTATTCAGCCCGTCACTCAAAACAGAAATTTGATATTCACCGGGAAAACCCAAACTAGTGAAAATAACAGATCTGCAAGATCTGCTGTGGAAATCTCACGGCACCCCGTCCCCCCCAGGTCAGGTTAGGCCTAGGGATGTTAATTGACACATATTTGGAATTTCGACATGTCAAGGCCCAATGTCGACATGTCGATCGACATTTTTTTTTTAGCCCGCGGCGGCACCCGCGGGACCCAACGCAAAATGTTGCCCTGGCTACGGTGCAGAACGCAGCCGTGTGCACCGTAAAGAGCGTCCGTGATCGCCTTCTTTCTTGCTTTCTATTCTTTTTTTGGGTCGCGTTTGCAGAGCAGGATAAAATGCTTACAGGGGGGGGGGATGAGGGGGGAATTGTGTGGTGTGAGGCAGCGTTTTAGCCAATCACAGCACAGGAGTCTCCACCAGTTTCATAATGATCCAATAAACAAATGTTTACAAACAGTGTTTGTACACACTAAAGTTGCCTTTAAATATTTGTTGTGATTTATGGAATTTGGATCTTTCACTGGAAAAAATAATTATTGGATTAATTCATGAAATTTCTTTTTTTTAATGCTTTGAAATAAAAATTACAAGTAAGACATGCAAGCGGCATGCTCAAATATGGAGCTTTGCATATTGACCCAGAACCCCACAAAGCTGACAGTGTGTGATGCACAAATTGGCATTTCTGCCTGACTTACGTATTACAGGGCTTAAAGTTCTCAGTCCTAGGGATTTTTAGGAGTCATTTAAAGACAAAACAATCATTTTCAGTCTTAGGATTTTTAGGGGGGTTTTAAGCCCTGCGTAGTAAGGACTCACTGCATTCACAAAAAAAGCCAGATGTAGGAAGCAATAACTAAATGTACCCTTACACATAATAATAACCCATAATTACTGTCGGTCCGGGTCCCGCAAATGTGTCCCTGCCCACTGTTTTTTGACCAAACACGTCATTCTTGACGGTAACTTTCTTTACCTCGACTTCCCCATCGTGGCCTCTAGTCGAGCCCTAGAGGTCGTTACCACACACACCCGGAGCGTGACGGATGCATGTGGCGTCGCGTGGAATCGTGTACGCGTCACACAGAACAGCGGTTGGAATTAATGCAGATTAATTGCACCTGGCAGCGTGCGAGGACCTTGACTTTCAACAAACGACGAGTCTTACCTTGACATGCCGCTCAAACCCTCCAAAAGTTTTGCCGTAACCGTCCAACACGGTAGGACTTTTAAAGTCATCGTCAAGTCAAGTATTTCACGCTACACTCGTCTCTTTTGAAATATCATTGGGGGTTTTGCCTTTACCGTAAAATACCGTAATTTCCGGACTATAAGCCGCTACTTTTTTCACATGCTTTTGACCCTGCGGCTTATACAACGGTGCGGCCAATCTATGGATTTTTACAGGTAACGGCCACCAACGGTGCTCTAACACAGGGGTTTTCAACAGGTGGTCCCTGAGAGGGTTCCAGGTGGGCCCCCCAGACTAAATGATGGAAAGTTGGTTAACCAGATGTAACTCTTTGAGAGCGTAAAAATGAAACCAAATGGACCCTTGCGGGTCCATTTGGTTTCATCTTTACGCTCTCAAGAGTTATGATATTCACCATATAAATTAGCACCACTAAGAAGTCATAAGTCATGGTCATTTTGGTATATACTATATGTGTGGTGTGTTTGCGAAAATCCATCCTGGAATTGTGGACAAAACAAAAAGAAATCTTTATTTTTGGGTTCTGTGGGGTGAAAATGTTGTCAAATGCTGAATAAATAGTGGGCCCTGGTATCAAAAGGGTTAAAAACCACTGCTCATGAAGCTTATTGTCTGGTGCGGCTTATAGTCAGGTGCGGCTTATACAAGGAAAAATTAATATTTTGCCCCATTTTTAGCTGGTGCGGCTTATAATCCAGAAATTACGCTACTTGCGGTTTGGGAGTAGAGCAGGAAAAATCCTGTATTGTGCGACGAGATATGAATATTTTACGTGTGTGTGTGTGTGTGTGTGTGTGTGTGTGTGTGTGTGTGTGTGTGTGTGTGTGTGTGTGCCTGTGCGTGTGCGTGTGTGTCCATCAGTCTCTGAAGATGCTGGACGATGAAGAGACCACAGACACCGACCTGAGATCCAAGTTCAGCACGCGCTGGAACAGAACTCCCTCTGGAGACCTCTACAAGCCCCTCAGAGCAGGTACACACACTCACACACCCTTCAAAACTTTAGCATGGTAGTACAATATACAGGGCCGGATCTAGGCATGGGCATGTGGGGGGCAATACCCACCCTTAGATGCTCTGACTGCCCTACCAAACATGATGGCATGCAAACCCAAACCCAAATTTCAAAAATATTTCAAATTACAGTACTTATTATTTAAAAAAATGATTTGAAACACTGCTACTGCTACTAACTACAGCTGTGCCACCACTAAACCAACGGCATTTCATCATTGAAAACAGAAAACTCTCTGAGTCAGACCTTTAGCTTTATGCATGCTGCGTGTCTGTTGCAACTTCAACAACAACTGATGTTAATATTAATGTTTTACTTGCCTAATAAAAGTCCTGTAACCAAAAAATGGTAACATTTCCCCAACAGGGAAATGTTACATCCGCTCCTGATGATATAGTATATTGTCTCAGTCGGGGTGGAAACCTCATCTCTTAGAGGTTTCTGCCAGATGGCAATGATATGGCATGAACATGCATACATGCAGCGTAAATCCATATCCATCCTCCTCTCTCCTCCTCTCCTGGCCTCCAGAGGGCGCTAACTTCCGCGGGGCGCTGGACAAGGCCACGCAGGCGGACCAGATGGTGCGGGAGCGCTACAACACCCACTGTGACATGATCGCCCTGCTGTGCAAGCCGGAGAACGAGCTGGTGGCCGCCATCCCCTCCGCCAACCCCACCAAGACCCTCCAGGGCAGCGAGGTGTGTGTGTGTGTGTGTGTTTGTGTGTGTGCGCGCACAAACTTGTATGCGTATGTGTGTAGCGCTATACTTGTTGTGAGTATTTGGGAAAGAAATTGGTAAAACTATGGTAGCTGGTTCTCACAAGGAAAATGGTTGGTTTGTGGTCAAAAAAGGATTCTTTGAGGTTTACAATTCAGGTTGGGGTGAAGGTTAGGATTTAGACATTTCACTTTCAGGATTAGATTACATCTGGTTAATACTTTTATCGCTTGATCGTCAACAGAACTTCTGTGATCCAGATTGTCTGACCGAAAGCATTCGAACATTGTGGGAGGCAAAGGTTTGGCCACAGGACTTGTCTTCTGTAAACTGACTGCCTCATTCTTTCCAGGTCATTCTTTGATAAAAGACTTATCTCTCTACAGGTTAAAATGTTTATTTTTGTGCTGCTCGACTATTTCACTGTCATTCACAGAGCTCCAAAATGAGGAATTTGACCCCCATCTGAAAATATGTAGATCCAGTGACCTTCTTGGAGGTCCCTGGAACTAGATTTTTGTCGCTGGAAATGAAATTGTCCCTGGATCTAATGTTTTGTCTAATGTTTTGTCCTTGGAATAACATTTTGTCTCTGGAACTAAAATGTTGTCCCTGGAATAAAATGTTGTCTCTGGAACTAAATTGTTGTCCCTGGAACTAAAATGTTTCACTGGAACTAAAATGTTTCACTGGAACTAAAATGTTTCACTGGAACTAAAATGTTTCACTGGAACTAAAATGTTTCACTGGAACTAAAATGTTTCACTGGAACTAAAATGTTTCACTGGAACTAAAATGTCCCTGGGACTAAAATGTTTCACTGGAACTAAAATGTTTCACTGGGACTAAAACGTTGTCCCTGGGACTAAAATGTTCTCTGTGGAACAAAACCTTTGTCACTGGAACTACAATTTTGTCTCTGGAACTCAAATGTTTCCCTAGAACCTACCTGTAAAGTGTCCCTAAAATTTAGTTCCCTGTGACACGGTATTTCAAAGACCTACAAGTTCATGGTGCGCCACATGAGCTTGTACGTCTGATATTTTTCAACAACTAGAACACCAGGATAATAGAAGAGGTGTGTGACTTGAGAGACGTCAACTATCTTTTCTCTGACCTTGCCTGTGTGTCTGCGTGCACGCCCGTGCGCCTCCTCCCCTCCAGGTGGTGAACGTGCTGCGCGCGCAGCTCTCCCAGCTGGACGAGGTGAAGCGCGAGCGCGAGGCGCTGGAGGGCGAGATCAAGGCGGTGACCTTTGACATGTCGTCGTGCTTCCTGTCGGCGCTCTCCCAGGACGGCGCCATCAACGAGGAGCAGCTGTCGCTGTCGCAGCTGGACCAGCTCTACGGCGCCTACAACCAGCGGGTGCAGGCCAGCCTGCGCACGCAGGAGGACGTGCTGGGGCAAGTGCAGGTAAGGAAGAAAAACATCCTCCTCCTTCTCTTGGTGCTGAGCCAAACCCCCCTTTTTGAAAGCTCCCTTGATTTGAAGTGCACTTGGGAAGTTCCCTTGATTTGAAGTGCACTTGGGAAGTTCCCTTGATTTGAAGTGCACTTGGGAAGTTCCCTTGATTTGAAGTGCACTTGGAAACAGAGTTCGTGAGCGCTCTCGATGTATTTGGTCCCGCTCGCAATCCGCTCACGTGGACCCCCTCCCAGACCGCTCCCGTTCCGCTCCGCTCCGCGCTCATATTCATTTGGGCAGCTCCGCGCTCCTCGCTCCGCTCAGCCCCGCCCGCTCAGGAGCAAAATTTGACGGCTGGAAAAAAAAGGCTGCTGCTTTTTCTTTGTCGAAACACATCATGGTTATTGCCCCCCTCACAGCATAAACATTTAAGACAGGAGTTATATGTGCAGTTACACTGCTGTCTATATTAACTCAGACAGGTGCGGCGAATAACTAATTAATCTTATGCCACGCTATTTCGTTTCCAAAATGCTATACGGGATAATATGTTATTGATGATGTTACACGGCAAATACGTTGCCGTTATGATGTGCAGTGCTTCAAAATAAATCGCGAGGTGACACATCCAAGGCAAGATAGACAGCAAGACAGACAGCTTACTTTTTCTTTTTTCCAATTTCCATCATGATCATCATCTCCTCCTTCCTCCCGCTGCATCGGAGAGGATTTTAAATGTCTTGATCGTGTTGCTGGCACTGTAGGCCTATAGTCGCCATCTGAACCACAACCACACGTTTATGTTGTGCTACTGAACACGTGTGCCGTTGTCTGGACTGAACTGGCTGGAGCGGAGGATAATTCCCGCTCCAGAGCGCGCTCCGACCCATTTGAAAACGCGCTCAGTGCTCACTTAAAAATCCACGCGCTCCGCTCGCGCTCCGTTCCGCTCACCTCACGATCTCTGCTTGGAAAGCTCCCTTGATTTGAAGTGCACTTGGGAAGTTCCCTTGATTTGAAGTGCACTTGGGAAGTTCCCTTGATTTGAAGTGCACTTGGGAAGCTCCCCCTTGATTTGAAGTGCACTTGGGAACTTCCCTTGATTTGAAGTGCACTTGGGAAGTTCCCTTGATTTGAAGTGCACTTGGGCCGGATTTAGCCAGCCCCTACTAGGGTGGGCTGGACGGTTGGCAGGGTGGGCACCTCCAAAGTCTTTCATATGAAGCAGTGGTTTTCCACCTATTCGACACCAGGGCCTACTGTTTATCCGGCATTTGAGGACATTTCAGTCCCACAGACCCCCAAAACTAAAGATTTTATTTTGCTTTTGTCCACAATTCCAGGCTGGATTTGGGAAACAAAACAAACATACAGATCAAAATGACCATTAATCTTCTACATTCTCTAGTTGTGTAGACTTGGGATAATTCACATGATGAATATTTTAACTTTGAGAGTGTGCACTTGGGAAGTTCCCTTGATTTGAAGTGCACTTGGGAAGTTCCATTGATTCGAAGTGCACTTGGGAAGTTCCCTTGATTTGAAGGGCACTTGGAATGCTCCCTCGTCAAGAAGTGTCCGTGCAGCTTGGTGGTTTTCAATCAGTGGTCCGGGGACCACCGGTGGTCCTTAAGGCGGTTCCAGGAGATCCCCAGCTAAGTTGGTTAACCAGATGAAAAGTTGGTTAGCCAGGTGCAACTCCTTCAGAACGTAAAACACTCGCATTATTCTGACGTCAAAATCTTTTAGGGGCAGTTATACACAACGCAAATGATATTTAGTTGCGGTGAGCCTTAATTTGTATGTTGCGGTTTCCATGTGGACATGTTGGAGGGATTACGCATGCCAATCAAGCCTGAATCGACACAAACTCGCTCTCAGGGGCTTCATAAGCCCCCTTCCACGACTGCAGTTTGGTTTCTGACGGCACTTATTATGGCACAGCGACTGTTAACTGTGACACTTGAGCACTATTACACAAGAGTGTGTGGTTTAATGTGATTCTTGGCACGCCTGTGATGCGGTCAGAAACAAGACCTAGTCGACTTTCGCAAGCATCACTACAGCCTGTCATGAAGCCTCGATTAAATGACGCTTTATTGCAGCTCATTTTACAGCAAAAGAAGTATTTAATGTGTTCTTTTCTCAATCAGTAGTCTACCGTTTTCTTCCTACTACTATTTTGCATCTGCGAAACGCAGGTGAAATCACAGCAGCTTTTTTTTTTTCTTTATTTCATGCTTAATGTAAGTCACTCTCAGTTAAGAGCGTCTACTAAATGCCAGTGATGGGCAGTAGCTTGTTACAAGTAGCTAAGCTACATAGCTTAACTACATTTTCCCGTAACTTGTAGTGTAGCTTACTACATTTGTTCTGGGAATAGCTTGTAGTGAAGCTACACTACATGTTTCAAGTAGCTTGTAGTGAAGCTACACTACTTGTTTTGAGTAAAAAGGAAAGTAGCTTACTACATTTTCCCACACAAATTTTCAAATTCCACCCATTTTTAATGGGTAGAAAACCTCTAAAATACATCCCAAAACTTAAACATGCCACCTATATTATTATTATGATGATTTTTATTTATATTATTTTATTATTATGATTATTATTTAGAAGGTTGTACATTAAGTTGAGATATATATTTATATTACGTAGTGTTGATGTAGCAAGCTACATCAAGCTACTTTTGTCGTGTAGCTTGTAGTGTGGCTTGCAACAATTTTCTGGGGATAGCTTGTAGTGTAGCTTAGCTACATTTTATCGAGAGTAGCAAGTAGCGTAGCTTACTACATTTTCCCTGTAACTTGCCCATCACTGATGATATGGTATATTATGTTTTTTTGGCATTTAAAATTGGATTTGGAAAAGGATGCTTTTTCTGCCGGTGACCCCAGACCATGTAGACGTGCTTGTCATTCTCTTGTATAAAGAACGTGTGAGCTATCGTAGCCGTCTCTAGTGCTGGTCGAACACAGCCTGTGGCCTGTTCCAGACTTTAACCCATTGTGTCCTATCTAGTTTCTGAATAACATGATATTCAAAGATTTCACCACGTTTTCACGATTTTTCAAAAATAGCAGAGATACAAGCTCATAGCGCGCCACTCGGTGGCGCGCTATGAGCTTGTAGATCTGCTATTTTTCAACAGTTAAAACATAATGCTTAGAACACCAAAACGCGTTCAGTACACTAAGGGTTTTAACACAGACCGTGGTGGCCTTTCTGACATTTACCCTTAGTGTACTGAACGCGTGTTGGTGTTCAACGCATCATGTTACACTTTAGCTATTGAAAAATATCAGATCTACAAGCTCACAGCGCGCCACCGAGTGGCGCGCTGTGAGCTTGTAGCTCTGATATTTTTTGAAAAATTGTGATAATGTGATGCAAATCTTTGAATATATTCTTTCGGAAGCAAATATTTTGAACTATAAAATCGTTGCTTCTAGGGGATCCCTAGAACAAAATGTTTTCAGCCTGGGGTCCGCTGCCAAATATAGATAATTCCTGGGGGTTCTTGCCATGGAATATGTTGAGCATCACTGACACAGGAACATAGATTTTTTTTTCAGAAAAACTGTCAGAAAGTAGCATCAGAAACTAGAAACTAGTGTTAGAAACTACAATCAGGTATCAAATAGAATATATTCTTATATTAGTGCATCATTTTCCCCAATTTTTCAAAAAAATATCAGACCTACAAGCTCATAGCGCGCCACTCGGTGGCGCGCTATGAGCTTGTACGTCTGATATTTTTCACTAGCTAAAAGTATAACATAATGCTTTGAAACACCATAATGAATAGTGTGAACCACCATAATGAATAGTGTGAATAAACACAGACCTTTGCCTTTTCCCTTTCCCCCTTTTTTTCCCCCCCAGACGTCCCACCAGGAGTTCAGCAGCCTGAAGCAGTCCAACACGGAGGCCAACGCCAGAGAGGAGGTGCTGAAGAAGCTGGCGGCCGCTCACGACAGCTACGTGGAGATCAGCAACAACCTGCACGAAGGCACCAAGGTAAACGCCATATCCCATGACCTACGTGACCACAAACGCAGCTACCGCAAAACAACCTGCATGATGTAGCTCAGGGGTGCCCACACTTTTTTTTGACTCTACTACTCTGAGCTACTCTCAAAATGACCGGCTCAACACGATCTACACATCAAAAAAATGTGATTATTCCATTACTGAAAATCCATTTTAAGGCTCCCTAGAAAGTTTGAGCTTTGAAATCGTGGTGATGGTGTTACTTACTTTTATAGTGTTTAAGAATAATGCTCTTATAAAGAAAAATAGAGGGGGAGAATTAGAAGGTTTTCTTGTATATGCTGCTACTGACGTTTGAAAACGAAGTATTTGGGGTTTGAGTTGACAGTTTGTGATGTTAAGTTTAGTCTCTCACACCCAAAACTAAGAAATGTGAAGTTTTTTTTTGTCCACAGTTTGGAAAGAGAACTGGCAAAAAGATAACAATAACGATTATTCTACAGGGAATAATTGTACGACTATTCTACATTTTCTGATGTAATTTAACTCTTGAGAGCGGTAAAATGAAACCAAATGGACCCGTAAGGTTCTATGTCATATGTTCCTGTATTTGTCATATGTTCTGTATTTTAGGGCACTGTCATGTGATCTACCTGCACGGCCTGTGTGATCTAATGGTAGATCACAATCTATCTTTTGGGCACCCCTGATGTAGCCCTTTGTGGTCACTCTTGATTTGCTACCGGCTTTTTTATTTATTCATGTATTTGTGCTTTTGTTCTTTTCACACATCCTACAGTTCTACAACGGCCTAACAGAGATACTGCTCAAGTTCCAAAACAAGTGCAGCGACATCGTCTTCGCTCGCAAGACGGAAAGGGACGAACTGCTCAAGTATGTAACACATTAGAACACTGTATGTACTGGTAATGTATATGTGTACTGTCATACTCAAGGAAGTGGGACCGTGAGGTTGATTTTGTTGGCCAAAATCAAATGGTTTCTTTACTAGTGATCCATATGGATTAAAACTTCTCTGTCACCACAACTGATTTCAGTAATTTGGATTCGGTAGTAGTCAACATTAGGCATGCTGCGGTATACTGTACTTCGGTATTACCGCAATACTAAAATCCACGAGTCAAAGTCAAAGTCGTCAGATTAGTCACTCACGTTACCGCAGTGAAATTAGTTCTCCGCTTTTGACCCATCTCTTGGAGCGGTGAGCTGCAGCAGCGCTCGGGATTCGATTAGTTGATTTGACCCCCAATCCAACCCTTTGATGCTGAGTGCCAAGCAGGGAGGCATTGGGTCCCATTTTTACAGTCTTTGGTATGACCCGACCGGGAATCGAACCCCGGCCTCCCAGTTCCAGGGCAGACACTCTAACCGCAAGGCCACTGGTCTGGTTTGACACTTTGAGATTTTTTTTTAGGTTATGGTATTTTAATAGTTTATGGCATCGCCTGCGCATGTTGCTGCACCTATGCGCTCACATTTTGATCAATATCAACTAACAATGTCAACATCAACGGGCAACTTGATGAGACACATGGCAAGAGGCAACACCTTCTATCACAGCGGGATTACACCCGTTTTCATTTTTTTCTGAGAGCGTACAAATGGAACCAAATGGACCCTAGCGGGTCTAATGATCTGACTTTTCTAAACAACCAGAAGTTGATCATTTTGTATAGAAAAGTGAAAAGTCAATGTTGATAGTTGATGTTGCTTGTTGATATTGATCAAAACATTGCGACGTGTAGGGCTGTCATTTTACCTCTAAAATCCCATTCGAAATTCATTTCTTTAATATTTTTAATACTCGAATATTATATTTGAATATGTATTAATATTATTTATTTATTTTAGCTCATTATATATATATATATACACACACACCGGTATATATAATATAGCCCAGAAGACACTCGGTAATTATGCAGTTTATGACAAAGGAAGGCTATTCCTGACACCTCGTACTCTGTCCACTAGAGGCCCCCATTTACATGCAAATGCGGGCAGTTGTATGGTCTCCCATTTGAATACATGAAGGCTAATCGGCCTCGATTCCACTCGTTGAAGTCTCTGTAACACTTTGAGTGTTAACCAAATGGACCCCCAGTGCTTGTTATGTTAAGTAACTTGTCACTGACTGCTAGGCTAGCGGGGCGCCTAGAAGTAGGCTATAGTTCTATTAGTTCATAATCAGACAAGACAACTTCATTAATGTCTTCCTTGATCGAGAATGGCACGTGTGGTGTGTTTGTATGTCACATCATAATGGTGACCTAAAGAAACCTGCAACTTCACAATGACCACACAGTTAGAGCGGATAGGTCACAACTTCTTGTGTAACTGAAAGCTAGCACAGCTGTATGGAATGATGCTGATTATCTATGCGATCGTTTTAGCATGAAATGCAGGGACTTCTCTAACTTTTGGCTGCTGCACGGGATTTGTGGATTAACATTTTCTCATGTTGCAAGTGGATGACAGAGTGGGGTCAGTCTGTTCTCCCTCTCTCTCTCCCTCCTCCCTCCCTCAGCAGCAGCAGCAGCAGCAGCTGTCTGTGACTGTGTGTGTGTTGTCTGATTAGCGTTGCTGAAGGGAGCGTGATCGGTAGTACATCCGTACTGAACTGAAAAAGTAACTGCAGCGGCAGATTTGTTACATTTAACAGGGGAAATAACATATGAAACCAAATAAAAATATGATATGATGAGTTAATTAATTATAAAGGCTAAATTCGAATGGCAACTTAATCTTTCAAATCCTATGATTTTTTTTTTTAGTATTCGAACGACATTCATTAAATGAAATTCGTTCTGACAACACTAGCTAGGTGTATCAGGGCCTTTGGGCTATGGTGTCCGGGTAGCTCCGTCAGTAGGGCTCCCACCTTTGAACCACAGGTTCATGGGTTTGAGTATTTCTTGGGGTCTCCACGGACCCAAAACAGACCAGCTCGTCATGTTGTATCGGTGTCTGTCTGTCTGTCTGTCCTCCAGGGAGCTGCAGCAGAGCATCGCACGGGAGCCCAGCGCGCCGTCCATCAACGTTCCCGCCTACCAGAGCAACATGACCACCGCCGCCGCTCCCGCCGGACCCACACCCGCGCCCAGGACAGTCTTTGTAAGAAGGACCCCCGTTTGTTCCACGTCGGAGAAAACACACTTTTCAGCAAAACTAAACATCATTCAGACACGCTAGCGAATATGGAATTGTTGGATATGATTCAAAGGAAATGTCCTATTCTACCTTAACCCATTTGAACCGCTGCGTTCGGAATTATTTTGTGGAATACAATAGCCAAAAATAGCCCATGGACAAAGCTCTTGTAGATCATCTATTTTTTAGCTTCATTTCTTTGGTGGTTTTCATACCTTTCAAGGTGTATTCCTGCACTAGATGGCTCAAACAAAAACAAAACTGCTAAATTCTATTCAACTAAGTGGATATTTCTTAAGTACTTAATATAATGATAGACTTTGCCTCTACTAAGTCTAGAGGGTTTACAGATATAGTTCACACCCAAAAGGAGACATCCCATGGAGCCTTGAATTCAAAGATTCACATTTTTTCGTTACATTCCTATGCCAATAATTTGATGGCCATGACACTCTGCTGTGAATAATGTGACACAAACACAAAATCTTTCTTTGGATTCGAGGCTTAACGGGGGTGAGTAATTGAACAATACCGGACACGCTATGAGCCGTGTGAACACCTGCTATTTTTCAATAAAACTTAAAACACCCCATACAGAATGGGTTTAAGTGGTTAAACGCGGAGAAGTAATCCTCTAAAACGATCTTCTGCTTCACCCTGTTTAACCAGTGTTATTCACAAGGCTGATTACAAAGCTCTTGAATAATACCTGACTGACGTTTCCAACGTGTGTGTGTGTGTGTGTGTGTGTGTGTGTGTGTGTGTGTGTGTGTGTGTGTGTGTGTGTGTGTGTGTGTGTGTGTGTGTGTGTGTGTGTGTGTGTGTGTGTGTGTGTGTGTGTGTGTGTGTGTGTGTGTGTGTGTGTGTGTGTGTGTGTGTGTGTGTGTGTGTGTGTGTGTGTGTGTGTTTTCCAGGCCCAGCAGCCGGCCCAGTCCAAACCCCAGCCTCCCGCCAGACCCCCTCCCCCCAGCGTCACCCCGCAGGCCGCCTCGTCGGCGCCCCCCGGCGGCAACCCCCCGCCCAACGCCCCTCCCGCGGGCAACCCCCCATCCATGGCCCCCATGTCCCAGGCCCAGGGCCCGCCGTACCCCACCTACCAGGGATATGCCCCGTGAGTCGCCCCCTTCACACACACACATACTGTACATACACACAAACGCACCCACGTCCATGTCAGTGTATGGTTTACCGTTATTTCTGGACTATAAGCCGCACCAGCTAAATTTGGGGCAAAAAAAAAATTGGGCCGCACCAGACAACAAGCTTCATGTTACACCAGTGGTTTCCAACCTTTTTGATCCCAGGGCCCACTATTTATTCAGCATTTGAGCCACAGACCACCATTTTCACCCCCACAGAACCCAAAACTAAAGATTTCTTTTGGTTTTGTCCACAATACCAGGAGAAACAAAACAGCCAAAACATAGAGATCAAAATGACCATGACTTATTAATTAAGTGGTGCTAATTTAGATGGTGAATATCATAACTCTTGAGAGGGTAAACATGAAACCAAATGGACCCGCAAGGGTCCATTTGGTTTCATGTTTACACTCTCAAAGAGTTACATCTGGTTAACCAACTTTCCATCATTTAGTCTGGAGGGCCCACCTGGAACCCTCTCAGGGACCACTGGTGGTCCCCGGACCACCTATTGAAAACCCCTGTTAAAAAAAAACACCTGTAAAATCCATAGAATGGCCACACCGTTAAGCCGCAGGGTCAAAAGCATGTGAAAAAAAGTAGCGGCTTATAGTCCGGAAATTACGGTAGTTCTGGACTGTTCAGCTCATATTGTCATCACGTACTGCAGTGCTCCTTTATTGAGTTTACCAAATGGACAGAAGACACATTTTCATTCGGCGTGTTTGTCTGTTTGACTGGAAGGTCGTATTAGGGCAAGAGATCATGCAGGTCAATGCTCAAGAATTGCCTAGGTAATTTGCTCACTTAGTTTGATTAAAGGTCACAGTTTTTTCCAAGAAACATCCCCGCTAATGACATTTAGAAGATTTAGAACACCCAAGATGTCCTGGGTAACTACAATTCCCACAATTCTTTGGTGCACTGCACCCCCTTGTGGATATAGCGGAGAGCTGTCTTACTGAAACAACATGTAGTCCAGGAGGTAGTGTCGATGACATCAGAGACACTGGGCTCACTGCTAAATTCACACATCAGACACAAAAAGTGAAATGTCCCTTTTATCCCATTGTGTCCTGACCCTCGATTTGAGTTCCTGACACCAGATTATACAGTAGTTCCTGACACCAGATTATACAGTAGTTCCTGACACCAGATTATACAGTAGTTCCTTACACCAGATTATACAGTAGTTCCTGACACCAGATTATACAGTAGTTCCTGACACCAGATTATACAGTAGTTCCTGACACCAGATTATACAGTAGTTCCTGACACCAGATTATACAGTAGTTCCTGACACCAGATTATACAGTAGTTCCTGACACCAGATTATACAGTAGTTCCTGACACCAGATTATACAGTAGTTCCTTACACCAGATTATACAGTAGTTCCTGACACCAGATTATACAGTAGTTCCTGACACCAGATTATACAGTAGTTCCTGACACCAGATTATACAGTAGTTCCTGACACCAGATTATACAGTAGTTCCTGACACCAGATTATACAGTAGTTCCTGACACCAGATTATACAGTAGTTCCTGACACCAGATTATACAGTAGTTCCTGACACCAGATTATACAGTAGTTCCTGACACCAGATTATACAGTAGTTCCTGACACCAGATTATACAGTAGTTCCTGACACCAGATTATACAGTAGTTCCTGACACCAGATTATACAGTAGTTCCTGACACCAGATTATACAGTAGTTCCTGACACCAGATTATACAGTAGTTCCTGACACCAGATTATACAGTAGTTTCTGACACCAGATTATACAGTAGTTCCTGACACCAGATTATACAGTAGTTTCTGACACCAGATTATACAGTAGTTCCTGACACCAGATTATAGCTGCAGCAACATTCTAGCTTTTGACGCTAGATTCTACAGTAGTTTCAGACACTAGATTCTAGTTATTGACACTAAATGATAGTTTCTGATGATAGGATCTCCTTTTGACACTAGAATCTAGTTTCTGACGCTAGAATCGAGTTTTTGACACTAGATTCTATAGTCTCTGACACTAGATTCTAGTTTTTCTGAAAAATCTGTGCTCCTGTGTCCAAGGCCAAGCCAAGGACCACCAGAATTATCCATATTTGGCTGCAGACCCCCCATCTGAAAACATGTTGTTCTAGGGATTCCCCAGATGCAAAAATTTGAGTTAAAAATGTTTGCTTCCAAAATAACATATTCAGAGATTTGCAGCACATTTTCACAATTTTTCAAAAATAGCAGAACAACAAGCTCATGTCGCGCCACTCGGTGGCGCGACATGAGCTTGTTCATACTTTTGTTCATACTTTTGGCATTTATTCCACATGAACATCCCTATTCTGGGGCGGGCAGAATGGCAGATCTATCAGCTCACAAGGCATAGCGTAGAGCGTTGTGTGCTTGAGGATCGGCTATTTTTGGACGAGGAGCTTTGTCGGTCCGTTCTTACTAAGAACAGAGGGTCTAAGTTGTCAAACGGAAGAGATACATTATCAAAGTCTTTCTTGGGAGGCACCACCGCTAACCTGAACTCTACTCTGACTCTACCAGGTACTAGTATTGACTTCACAGGTTCCCTGACCTGCACTGCTGCTCCCAGCTGCCGTGTCATGTTGTAACACAGTACGGTCATTATTACAGTTGGTGGATTAGATGGACGTCTTGGTGGTGGAGGGATTGAGGAGAAAGAAGGAGGAGGTGATGGAGGAAGTAAGGACAGAGAGAGAGAAGGAGAAGTTATCCCTGTACCCCCCCCCCTCCCCCCCATGTCCCCCTAGGGTAGGTAGGTACCCTCACAAAAAGCGCGCAATAATCCTGGTCTTTAAACCCATTGTGTCCTGTCTAGATTTCTAGTTTCTGAATAACATAATATTCAAAGGTTTGCACCGCGTTTTCACGATTTTTCAAAAATAGCAGAGATGCAAGCTCATAGCGCGCCACTCGGTGGCGCGCTATGAGCTTGTAGATCTGCTATTTTTCAATAGTTAAAACACAACAACACAACCATTGTGTCCTGTCTAGGTTTCTAGTTTCTGAATAACATAATATTCAGCGGTTTGCACCGCGTTTTCACGATTTTTCAAAAATAGCAGAGATACAAGCTCATAGCGCGCCACTCGGTGGCGCGCTATGAGCTTGTAGATCTGCTATTTTTCAATAGTTAAAACATAATGCTTAGAACACCAAAACGCGTTCAGTACACTAAGGGTTTAAACTGCCTCCCTCCCTGGACAAGCCTGATGGAGGGGAAACAAACTGGTTGTGAATAACGTGTTCCTTCCACGGCTACCGGGTAAACTCTTCCCCCGTCAGGTGATTAAAGGAAGGAAGCATGAACTCAGTTCGGGGCTGTCCCCAGGTTGGCAGAGTGGAACGGTAAAGCGACCAGGATTACTGTACCTTAGACATTTGTCACCAGGTGAAAAATTGAGTTACATGGGATGAAAATAAAACCGAAAAGGAGACTAAGGAAAGATGTACAGTAGGTGTCTGGGGGCGACAGATGAAGGTGATGTGCATTGAAGGGCAACTGAAGAAATAAAGGCAAAATTGATCCAGTAGCAGAAAGGTTTCCTTTATTAAAAGGATCCCTGCCTAATAAGACAAATATGCCTTAAAACACTATACTTGGCTTTTATAACTAAAACACACAGATAAAAAAAAAAAACACCTTCAATACTTTATTTCTTTCGTGAATATAGAATATTTCACTCAATAGGAAGTGCTCCTGTCGCAGGTTGATGATGTCACACGTGCATTCCATATATGCCATGGAGCTAGACCACACATGGACATATGACATCATCATCCTGCGACAGGAGCAGTTCCTGTTGAGTGAGATATTCTCTATTTATGAAAGAACTGAGACGCCCAATGGTGTTGTATTTGTTTATTTTAGTTATGTAGGGCAACGATAATGTTTTAAGTGATACTTGTCTTATTAGTCAGGGATCCTTTTAATGTCTGAGAAGATAGCCGAGGAAAAAGGTCAGTGTAGTAGGATGGCGTTGGGGAATTCCTGGACTACTTAGCATTGCACCCCTTACAAATAAGTCATCCTCTTCCTCTTCCAGAGGTGTAAGGGTGTACCACCCGTACCCCGGGTGGTCCCCGGTGCCCGTGACACCACCCGGTGACGTAAGGTACTGTATGGCATTTGGAAAAGCTGGTGTGTTCCTCTACGTGTGAGGGAATAATAACAAGTCCTCCGAGTCTGATGGGATGGCAACGAAGCTTGTGTCTTTATTAACCTTTTATTACAAAGCATGTGGTCAGTGTCATAATAGTCTTGCGTTGCCACTAGCCAGACAACTTTTTTTCCCAAATTCTGAATGCTATATATACTAGTGTCTGGAAGCCGTCATATGTTCGTCATTAAGGGAGGACATTACATTACTTGCCCCCCTTGATCGGTTTCTCTCTGTACCCCGGGTTCTTTGTTCTCTGCCTTCCAAAGGGGTTGGTTTTGTAAGCGGGGAACATAGAACCAGCGAAACATAGATACAGTCGGCTTTCTTTTCCACGGACAGTGTGATGGAAAGCATTTGAACGCTGTGTGAGGCTCCCGTCTGGCCCAAAAACACTATTTATCATTAATAACTGACTGGCATGATGACAACGCAACCCAGTTTGTCACAATTCAAGCTTTAAAGAAGACCTGTGCTTTCTCGTGAAATACTGTCTGCATCGTGGCTTCCAAGGTTGTTTTGTTTTTGTTTAGGTTTTTTGCTCCATGGGCAGCACCTTGATGCAGCGCTCTTCCTGCCTGTTTTGCAAAGGCAAAATCCCAGAAGATATTGCTGTGTAGATCACCGTTTGTCACAGATTCCTTTTTTTTATTATTCACCACAGTCCTACAGGGTTCCCGCGGGATCTTAAAAAGTCTTAAAAGCATTGAATTTACGAATTTGAAAATAATACCTTAAAAAGACTTAAAAAGTCTTGAATTTTTATGTCTAGGTCTTAAATTTTTCGCAGTTTGTAATTTCTACGTGTCACTTTGCTCCTCAAAATTGTCATTTGTCAACCACGTGTTTGGTTTAAATAACGTAGCCAGTAAACGGCGGCGTAAACGTATCAATCATCAAGTAACTGATTTCTCGGTTATGCACCGAGAGAACAGAAAACTCTCTGAGCCAGACCTTTAGCTTTATGCATGCTGCGTGTCTGTTGCAACTTCAACAACAACTGATGTTATTATTGATGCTTTACTTGCCTAATAAAAGTCCTGTAACTGAAAATGGTATGGGTGCGGCTTCATCACCCGTGGTGCGAAGCGACACGGGTGATGAAGCCGCCCCCATACCATTTTCTCCTGCCCCTCCAATTGGGAAATGTTACATCTGCCCTGGGTATTACGTTTCATATAAATGGACTTAATAAGGTCTTAAAAAAGACTTAAATTTTACTTTAAGAAACCTGTAGGAACCCTCTCCTAATAAACCCCAAGAAATTATAACTGGCCACGGAAGTTCACAGGATCTACTGAATATCACGCATGTGAATTTGGGCATGCCTGACCCAGAGGCTCAATATGGCAGTTTGTCACATTCAGTAGATCATTTTTGGCCAGATGTAATCTCCTGGGGTTTATTAGGACTGTAGTAGAAAAAGCGCAATTTTTTGTAGACAAATATTTTTTTTAGGACCATGTTTGAATGTCCCCTCCCATAGGTAAATTCCCTTTTAAAAAAGCAAGTTATGTAAAACAATACCCACCTTTCACTTTCTCTCATAACCTAAAACCTGAACCTTGGTTGACAAAAACTAAAGTTTCCCTTTTAAAAATGGCAATAAAACCTGTGGTATCTTGTGCATGATTGCGTCGTGTTGTGACGGTGTGTGCGGACTGCTTTTAGTCCACCTAGCTGATGCCATTCTAACTTGACACAAAGTTGGAATATTCGCCAGAAATATCTCCGCTCAATGTTTTTTTTAAGAAGTATTCTTTTTGTATTGGAAACAGAGAGAGCAGTCGCAAGAGAGCCTATTATACTTTCAGGAGTCGGTTCTCCCCTCCCCCCAAAATATACCTCCTATTTGACTTTGCTCTTTGTTGTCTCTGTGTGTCTCCACAGGTACTACCAGATGCCGCCCATGGGCTACAACCCGTACGCCACCGCCCCCTACGGCCAGTACAACCAGATGCCCATGGGCTACAACCCGTACCAGGCGGCCCCGGGACAGCAGGGCTACCCCGGAGCGCCTCCCCCCGGCGGACAGCCCTACCCCGGGTACCCCCAGCAGCCCCCACAGCAACAGCCCTACTACCCCCAGCAGTAACCTGCTATCTCTCTCTCTTTCTCTCTCACTCGCACACACCCTCCTATCATGTTTTCTCCTTAACACGGAGATGAAATACCACCCAGCAATAACCACCAACCCAACCCCTCTCTTCTTCTTCTCCTCGTCTTCTTCTGACCCTCTATCTTTCGTACTCTCTCTCTCGCACTAACAAGCAGCCAAAACCGAGGACTTGTGGCGGCACAGCGTTGTGCTCGGTCTTAACAACAACCCTCCCCTACCCCTACTCCTCCTCCACCCTAGACCCGGCGATAACGATTCGAGGGGCAAGAAGCGACGTCGTCTCAACGTCAAAAAGTCTAAATTGAGCTGGGGTTTCTTTATATTAAGCCCTGCCGAAGACTTCGTCTTCTTCATCTCCTGCTGTTCCCTCCCTGGTTCTTATCGCACTCCAGGCACTAACACCCTGTTTACCGGTAGATTGTTTTTATTTGTAATGTACCGTTCTGTTTGTTTGTTTGTTTTTTTGTTTTTCTAATGATTTTCGTTTCTTTACGGTTTAAATAAAATAAGAATCCTTGAACTTTCATTTTTAATGTCCTGTCTGCCGATGGACGGATGTCATTTTCTTGGAGGATCCGAGGATGGGGTGAAGGGGTGCACGTGTTTGTTTTTTTTGTTTTCTTTCTTTTCTCTTCTTCGCACAGGTAGATTTTCTTTTCTTCCTGATTCGTTTGGGGTAGTGCACTCCATCGTTTAGGCCACCATCATCGGCGCAATCTTAACCTACGCGCAGCAACAACCCCTGCCCGCCCCTCCCAAAACCTGCACCCCCTTTCCGCCGCCGACTAATATTCCTATTTTTGTAATTTTGTCAGCGCATCACCGGATGTATAAACCTGTAGAAACCAAGCAGCCTGTGGGGGTTTATAGGTTTTCTAAAACGTATTGTAGATGACTGTTGAGGGAAGAAACCTCTCTCTCTCTCTCTCTCTCTCTCTGGCTCACTCTCTCTCTCTCTCTCTCTCTATTCTCTCTCTCTCTCACCCAAGGGACGTTGGTATATTCACGTTTTGCAATCAGAGGCTGTACAACGGCTTGTAGGAGTCGGGGATAATTGGTTCTATAAGTAAATATATACATATTCTATATAAATATATAAATAAAGACTGTTTATGTGGTTAAAAACCCTAACCAAGAACACTTCTCGTTTGATGCACTCTTAAAGGCCCCCCGCGATACGCTGCTCGTTCGCACGCGCTGCGCCACACGGCGAAAAATCGCAGACCCCACAAGCTCGTTCGCCTGCGACAGCAGCGGCGAGCTCGTAGGTCTGCCAGTTTTCGCCGCGCGATGCCGGCTCGTGTGACGGGAGCGTAAATCCCCGGGGCTTCATGCTCTTCGTGTTTTATTTGGAAATTTGTTATTATTTTTTTTTGTTTGTTTTTCTTCTAATGTGATTAAAAAACATCTCTGTATATGGGCAGCATGCTTCACGTGTTCTACTGTTTTTTTGACTCGCGTCTTTGTCCGAGATTTCTTCTAAACCCATTGTGTCCTGATCAGATTCTAGTTTCTGACACTAGATTGTAGTCTCTGAAACTAGATTTTAGTTTTTGACACCAGATTGTAGCTTCTGACACTAGATTCTAGTTTCTGACACTACATTCTGGTTTTGATGTTACATTCAAGTTTCTGATGCTCGATTCAAGTTGCAGGCGCTAGATTCTAGTCTCTAATGCTTGTTTCAGAAGCTACATTCTAGTTTCTTGCACTAGATTCTAGTTTCTAGCGCTAGTTTCAAGTTCAGGGTGTTAGATTCTAGTTTCTGGTGCTAGTTTCAAGTTCAGGGCGTTAGATTCTAGTTTCTGACACGACATTCTAGTTTAGATTCTAGTTATTGACGCTAGATCCTTTTTGACACTAGAATCTTTTTTTTTTTTTTTTTTTTTTTTTTTCTGAAATGTTCCTGTGTCAGGAACACATATTTCATGCCATGGGCCATCTGAAAACATGTCCTAGCAATCCTCCAGAAGCAAAGATTTGAGTTAAAAAAAAAAAAAAGTTTGCGTCTGAAATAATGTATTCAGAGATTTAAAAATATCAGACCTACAAGTTCATAGCGCGCCACTCGGTGGCGCGCTATGAACTTGTAGATCTGATATTTTTCAATAGCGTGAAGTAAGTATAACGTAATGCTTAGAACACCAAAACGCGTTCAGTACACGAAGGATTAATGTCCGCTGATCCTGTAAGATGCAACAACACTTGGCACTCCATCTTTTTTTTAACTCTTGACAGATTCACCACTACTTTTGGAGTGATCGCTTTACCACCCCTGTCCTTTTATCACTCCAAAAGTAATTTCAGGCCTTTTTTTTTTTTTAATTAAAAAGTTCAAATTAACTGACCGCACACGACCTCATGAAGTTTACATACGTTTTTATAGCATTACAACACCCAGAAAACTCATCGCACACTACTACTTAATCGATAAATGACAATAAATTTAAATGCATTTATCTCTAGATTGACCTTCTGTCAAAGATTTAATTGTCCTTTCAAAGCACGCTTTTTTTCTTTCTTTTTTTTCTTTAGAAAATGCAGCTGTGGAATTAAACGTAGTTGGAGGTAAAAATCATCAGTCAACCCCTCTCCAATGCGGGATATGCACATTTTAGGCATAACCTTTCAGACATTCACGCACGTCTTCACCACCAGAACACCAGTCTGGAAAGCTTATGTTATTTGATCAACTTTTGCTTGCTAAATGCAATACAATTATGGACAAAAAAACAAACCAAAATCTTTGGTCTGTGGCTCAAAAAATAGTGGGCCCTGGTACAGCATTACAATGGTTGAAAACCACTGATTGTAAATTGCATAAAAGACCAGTGGAGCAAACAACTGCTTGGGGAGAGGGGAAAAAAAGCAACGACTTGTTTCAATTTACACTGGCGGTAAATGGCCACAAGGTGGCAGTGTTGTAGCTTATACTGACTGGCTGCTACAGTAGAGTCCTGAGTTTGAACTGAGTTAGTAGTAGTAGTAGTGAAGAGGTCATCATTATGAACAGACAAATGTGTCATAGTGGCAAAGACTTGGTCTTGAACACTTGTTTTACACGCTGTATATGCTATTTTGTGAATTGGCAAATGTCAAATACAATACAGTTGAATGGGGAAAGTATATACCGTTGGAGACGGTACAGCGTTTTGTAAACAGGGCTATGTCACATCACATTGTATTGTTTTTTGTCATTTGTCTAATTTACGGGACAAATTACATTTTCCCTCAAGATTGCGCAGAAAAACAAAATCAGATTTAAGGTGTGTTTAAATGTACCGTAGTGGCTCTATTGACATGGGCAGGATCTCGAGATACAGTAGTAGGCCTACAAACAGTAGTCCTAAGGGCTTTTATTACAGTGGTCAATTACTGAAGTACTGAATTACTCTTCGGGACATCACTGGTTCACTACAATGTATCAGGAGTTAAGATTAGTACTACTTTAAACACACACACACACCAAATTATGCCGTAAGCGTTTATTTGCAGACCTATATGGTCATTTAGGGTTTAGCATTTTTTGGACTTAAAGGGGAATTCCACTCATTTTCAACATTTTTTCTGAGAGCGTACAAATGCAACCAAATGAACCCTAACGGGTTCATTTGGTTCCATTTGTAGGCTCTCAGAAAAAAAAAAGAAGAGTCTAAAGAAATCCATTAACATGGTGAAAATACATCTTGATGATGTCATCAAGATGTTTCACCATATAGTGGTTTTCTTCAAACCTGCATTTCTTGCATTTTCTTTTAATGACTTATTAGAATGTTGAAAATGGGTGAAGTTCCCCTTTAATGCGCTTCTGGCAAATATTGTCCACTCTAGCCATGCATCATGTTTCAAGGCTATGTCCACGGATTCTTTTTTTTTTTTTTTTTTGTAAGATCAGATTAAGAGACATGCTGATCATTATTATGGTGAGCCCTCCTCCACACACACACACACACACACACACACACACACACACACACACACTACACTTTCCCCACACAGGTTATTTTTCACAATGGACAGGATCCCATCCCCAGATAGGCCTATTTATTCAGTGTCAGGAGACACTAATTATCTCATATATCTTGTGTGTGTGTGTGTGTGTGTGTGTGTGTGTGTGTGTGTGTGTGTGTGTGTGTGTGTGTGTGTGTGTGTGTGTGTGTGTGTGTGTGTGTGTGTGTGTGTGTGTGTGTGTGTGTGTGTGTGTGTGTGTGTGTGTCTATTACCTGAGCTGAGATCTATTATAGAGTTTTGAAATCAGACATTGTGTGGAATTTCCGTCCCTTTTTAGTGTTTTGCCAGTTATTTGGAGGCCCACTTTCAAAGTCCTCATCACAGCCCACCGGTGAGGGGGTCCTTGGTGCACACAGATTGTGTGTGTGTGTGTCCGGGGCGGACGTAACATTCCCAATTGGAGGGCAGGAGAGAATGGTATGGGTGCGGCTTCATCGCCGATGAAGTCGCTCCCATACCATTTTCAGTTACAGGACTTTTATTAGTCAAGTAAAGCATCAATAATAACATCAGTTGTTGTTGAAGTTGCAACAGACACGCAGCATGCATAAAGCTAAAGGTCTGACTCAGAGAGTTTTCTGTTTTCAATGATGAAATGCTGTCGGTTTAGTGGTGACACAGCTGTAGTTAGTTAGTAGCAGTAGTAGTGTTTCAAATCATTTTAAATATAAGCACTTTTTTGCATGTCATCCTGTTTGGTGGGGCATTTAGTCAGGGCATTTAGGGGGGCATTGCCCTCCATGACCATGCCTAGATCCGCCCCTGGTGTGTGTGTGTGTGGTAGGTAGAGAGGCAGATGGCAGCACAGTGTGACGTCTGGATGGATGGATGGATGCAGGGAGATGTTGGCAGAGGAAGCGGCGCCCCCCCCCGCCTGCACCCATCTATCTGTCCCCCCCTGCCGCCGACGCGCTCCGCTCTACGTTTCATCCATCTTCTGGACCGCACATCCCTTAACACTTTCTGAAAAGCCCCCAAATCCATTGGCGATTTTAGGGGGGTGCCCAGGGGCACTTCTCCAGTCCATTTCGTTTCATTTTTACCCTCTCAAGAGTTACAGATCTATGCACCCCCCCCCCCCACCCCCCCTGCTGGGAGAGCCTAAAATCGCCTATGGTTACATCCATGTCCAGCCTTTGCCATTAAACAATGAAAGACCACTTTAGAGAGTACTGGGCGAGAATCTATCAGTGGAAATGCGCGGCATTTGGGTGGAACGATGACATTGACACTAGAAGAAACCCTATTACCAACCCTATTACCAATCATTGCAAACAAGTGCTGCTGCGATGGATGGAAAAATAGCATATCCAACGGAAATACATCTGACGGATGTTCCAACAGACACTTCCGCTGACAGGCTCTCTGCCTGTCGTGCCTAGGCTTTCCTTTTCGCAGCGCAGATGAGCTACGCCTGGAGACTACTTATACTAAACCATACTATACTGAGGCTATATGAGAGCGCACTTCATTCTATCCAGGTCGCAGCGATCGGTTCGTGCTGTTCGGTGTCGGGCGGTCGGTCTCTGGGGGTACTCCGATTGGCCGGTTTAGGCGATGACGTAATGGTGACGCTCATGCACAAGTAGGCCATGGCCAAAGAGCAGATCAGATGTACAATCTCAGCCTTGTTTTGAGTTGTATAGTTGCTTCTTTCTAAGCCTGACTTTCACTTACTGTATACCTGGTTGCATGCCGAAAAATATCTCCCAGCTTGATCGAATAGCCTAGTTTATTATACAGCCAGAGATTTAAAAAACCACTAACCACATAAAGTCAAACAGGGGAAGCACCAAAAAAACAGTCATTTCAGTCTTGTTCCCATTTAGGCCCTATAGGTCACATCATGACCTTGGTTACCTATGTAACCTTCGTTGCAGCCTGCTGTTTTCTAGGAAGTTATAGAACTGACTCAGTGAAAGTGTGTGTGTGTGTGTGTGTGTGTGTGTGTGTGTGTGTGTGTGTGTGTGTGTGTGTGTGTGTGTGTGTGTGTGTGTGTGTGTGTGTGTGTGTTGTGTGTGTGTGTGTGTGTGTGTGTGGTGTGTGTGTGTGTGTGTGTGTGTGTGTGTGTGTGTGTGTGTGTGTGTGTGTGTGTGTGTGTGTGGCTGAGAAGGGAGGTTTAAAGGGTAGCTTGGCCGCAGCATTCCGGTACCTGAGGGGGGATATTTTTCAAGAAGCTTTCTGTATTTCCTTGTTTCTGTATCACAACCTGCTGTTATAGCCTCCTCTTTTCGAGGTAGCTATTTCTCCATCCATATGTCATCTCTCTCTTATCTGTTACGGTGTCTCATCATTTTCTTTGCCAGCTGTCTGTCTGTCTGTCTGTCTGACCCTCTCGTGCTGCCCAAGTATCCATACACCACTGGCAGTGAGCAGTCGTGCGTATTCCGTATCTGTTTTGGCCCCATAAAGGTCTCAAAACACTGTCAAAACACAGTGTGTGTGTGTGTGTGTGTGTGTGTGTGTGTGTGTGTGTGTGTGTGTGTGTGTGTGTGTGTGTGTGTGTGTGTGTGTGTGTGTGTGTACAACTTGGAGTGGGTCGACGTTACGAGGCTTGTAATCAGATCCCGACATCTCATAGTGTTTTGTAGAAGTGGCAGCTGGAACAGTCAGACGCACTATCTCCGCTTACCTCTCTCCCTCCATTTGTCAAGTCTCACTCTCTCTTCTTTCAACCCCCTCTCTCTCTCCAGGGGCGGATGTAACATTTCCCAATGGGGGGGGGGGGGGGGGGGGGGGGGCAGGAGAAAATGTTATGGGGGTGGCTTCATCGCCCGTGAAGACACACCCATACCAATTGTCAGTTGCAGGACATAATTACACAAGTAAAGCATCAATAATAACATCAGTTGTTGTTGAAGTTGCAACAGACACGCAGCATGCATAAAGCTAAAGGTCTGACTCAGAGAGTTTTCTCTTTTCAATGATGAAATGCTGTTGGTTTAGTGGTGACACATCTAGTTAGTAGCAGTTGTAGTGTTTCAAATCATTTTAAATACAGGCACTTTGAAATATCTTGGGTTGTTTTGCCTGGCATCGTGTTTGGTGGGGCAGACTGGGCATTTAGGGAGGGCATTGCCCCCCCCATGCCTGGATCCGCCCCCTTCTCTCTCTCTCTCTCTCTCTCTCTCTCTCTCTCTCTCTCTCTCTCTCTCTCTCTCTCTCTCTCTCTCTCTCTCTGCTGTGTTAAGAGTGTAGCGTTTTGCTGTCAGTGCCAATTGGAGCAACCGGCGTGTTTTATCAAAAGGTGTCTGCTGCTTGCTTCGCATCTCAGGCCCTTAATTTTAACAAGACTCTTCTTCCCCCACCGGAGGGACTGTCATAATTTAATTGGGCTTGGAAAGAGAAAAAGAAAGAGGCAGTAGGCACACAGGGGGGAGCGGAGCGCAGCGCGGCGGCGACGCTGCTGCCTCTCTGACAGGTATTAATTACAGTCTAGCGACTAATGGCTCACTAGCAGAACATTGTTAGATCCCCCCCACACACACACACACACACACACCGTATTCTTTTATACTGTGTACAGTGTGTACTGCTCTCTTCTCAACAGCCTACGCTTCCTTTCACCGTTTCCAGCAGTCCCCAACACCGGCGTATTATGTGTTTTGGGGAAACGATAATGATGATTATAGGTATATATTAAAAAAAAAAAAAAAAAAAAAAAGCATTAATGATATATGCTTAAGGTGTCTTTGAGTTCCACACTTGGTAAACCCTTCATTTATAGAGCACATTTTGGGCCCAGAGTTAAAGTCACCCATTTTTAAACCCATCTTTATATAAGCGGTCCTCACTCACTAAAGCTCATTGTAATGTGCTACAATATTATGTCCATTCACTCTGTGTCACATAGAGGAAGGCTGTGGTGGGGTGCTGAATTATTCTACCAAGGTTGTATAACAGCATTTTTTCAACCTTTGAAAAAACGCAGTTTATTCAGCATTTGAGCCACGGACCACTATTTGATGACATTTTAGCCCCACAGACCCAAAACCCAAAAATGAAACCAAAATGGACCCTTGCAGGTCGATTTGCTTTCATTTTTAAGGTCTCAAAGAGTTACACCTGTTTAACCAACTTTCCATCATTTAGCCTGGGGACCAGCTGGAATCCTCTCAGGGACCACAGGTGGTCCCCGGACCACTGGTTGAAAACCACTGTTATATACTGTAGGAAGACCCGCCCTACCTGTGTCGGATTGGCTTCCTGACTGCCATAGTTTTACTGTAGGGATATGTACAGTAGAGTTCTCAACGGGCCTGAAAATTAAGGCCCGGCCCTAACTAGGCCCTAACTGATCAGGCTCAAAGCCCGGCCCGGCCCGACCAATTAGCATAGTTTTTAGGCCCGACCCAGCCCTACAATCTCGGGTCGGGTCGGGCCTAGTAGGGTTTGGGTAGAATTTGAGCACTCTACACTGAGTAAAAGTGAAAATACCAATCAGCACCATCTTCATAAAAGGTAAATACACAGACAGACGGAACAGAATTGTTATTTTTATTTTATATATTATTAATTAAATAATTCAATATATATTGCTTTTTCATAGAGCATTAGACCCGACCCGGCCCTACTGATCTGTATACATTTTAGGCCCAAGCCCGACCCTAAAATGTCGGGTCGGGCCTGGTCGGGTTCGGGCAGAGTTCGAGAACTCTAATGTACAGTATGGTTAGGATTTTAGAATCGTATTAGGCATACATTTTACTGAGGTTATGGTTTAGGATGTTAACAGCTTTAATGTATGATAAAAAAAAAAAACTTACATCCCTAACCAGACTGCCAGGCTAACAATTCCATCATTTGTTGTTATTCAGACAAAAAAAAAACACTTCCTTACCCCCCCATTCACTTACAGAGTACTTTGCATTGGATTCTGTGCAACTCAGTATCCCTGAAACTGAGTGGTAGTTGGTCATAGTTTTACTGATGTTAACATAAGCATTAGGCATAGTTTTATTGGGGTTTAGGTTAAATTAAGGTAGGGAGGTGATGGTGGCCATAGTGGTCCAATAAAATAATAATAAAAAGCGAGTTTAGGAATAAGCATAGTTTTACTGAGATTAATGTTAGGCTTAGCAGCCAAACGTTTAGTAAGGAAGAATTGTCAATCTTGGCAGCTACTGGCCATTGATTTCGCAGGTGGTTTTCCGGGAACTCCGGGTCGGATCTATAAGCACACACTACTATGGACACTCGCCAATACCAGTGACGGCATCATTGATGGGGACTCCAAGCTATAATAGAAACTGCAGACTCTGTATACCCGGAAAACTAAGTAAAATGATCGTTGGCGGTGTTTCTGAACAGTCCATAGTCGACCTAATATAGGGGGAAAATGGTACCTGCATGTTATCATGAGCATATGGGAGTGCTCCCATATTTTTTCCCTTTAAGTCCTATAGCACTGGTGTTAAAACCCTTTCCACTACAAAGCTCGTCTTTTGCTCATGTCAGTCTCTCAGACCTAAAACTAAAGAGTTTAAGCGGAGTTTAGCCACCGTCCAATACCAGTCCAATTAGTTCAGCAACTCTTGCTATGCAGGTCAAGCTTTCTTCGTCTAACGCAGTGGTTTTCAACCTTTTTGATGCCAGGGCCCACCATTTATTCAGAATTTGAGCCACGGACCACCACTTGGGGACATTTTAGCCCCAAGTGGTTTATTTTGCTTTTGTCCATCTTCTAGTTGTGTAGACTTGGGCTAATTCACATGATGAATATTTTAACTCTTGAGAGTGTAAAAATTAAACCAAATGGACCCGCAAGGGTCCATTTGGTTTCATTTTTACACTCTCAAGAGTTACATCTGGTTAATCAACTTAGCTGGGGACCACCTGGAACCCTCTCAGGGACCACAGGTGGTCCCCGGACCACCTGTAGAAAACCCCTGGTCTAACGTGCCTATTATTGGACAGACATTGGGGAGGGACTTAGTGAAGGGCTCATTCCATGCTGTACTGAGTTTGGAGAGATAACTGCCGGACTTTGATCAAAATAAGAATAATTTTACAATGTCGAATTGTGTAGACCTCTTCTAAATGAAGTACCGCAAAATTCCAACAATAATTGAACTCTTGAGAGTGTAAAATGAAACCAAATGGGCCCCGCAAGGGTCCATTTGGTTTCATTTTTACGCTCTCACGAGTTGAAGATCCGATAAACGACCAATTTGGTTTCCAACTCTCTGTTATTTCGAGCAGGAGACCCCGCGGAAACTACCCGAGGACCACTGGCGGTCCCCCGGACCGCAGTTTGCAAACCACTGTCCTATGCATACAGCCGATGCAGTGAAAGCGCTGAAAGGTGCATCGTGGGCATCGTGCCGACGTTCCCAAGAGGAACAGGATGCCTGAAATAGCTGTGAATGACGGATGCAGAGAGATGCAGTTACTATAACAACTGGGAGAAAGGGAAGACAAAAAAAAACTCATCCCCAATCTCACTATCCAATTAAAAAATAGTTTTTATGGTCATAACGGACGTGAAACCTGTACTGTATTAGCCCAGCCAGAAAATAGAATCCAGATCTCTCTTTCTCTCCCGCAAAATTACATTTATAGAAGCGAAAAAAGCATTTGGCATGAGTCATTTGCATGAAAATAGTCCGATAGTCGATATTGGTGGAACAGCGCCCTCTGTTGATGCACTAAACATGGTGAGAGGTGTACATAAACAAAGCAAGGCCTGAGTGACAAATAATACATGTCAAATATGCACCGATAAATAAGATGTCATTTTAACCGATAGCCGACATCAGTACCAATCTACAGATGACCAACAGCTAGTACACTACAGATGACCAACATAGAATCTACAGCTAGTACACTACAGGTGACCAACATAGAATCTACAGCTAGTAGACTACAGATGACTGCAGCTGGTAGACTACAGATGACCAACAAACCAATATAGAATCGACAGTTAGTAGACTACAGGTGACCAACACACCAACATAGAATCTACAGCTAGTAGACTACAGATGACCAACATAGAATCTACAGCTAGTACACTACAGGTGACCAACATAGAATCTACAGCTAGTAGACTACAGATGACCAATATAGAATCTACAGCTAGTAGACTACAGATGACCAACATAGAATCTACAGCTAGTAGACTACAGATGACCAATATAGAATCTACAGCTAGTAGACTACAGATGACCAACATAGAATCTACAGCTAGTAGACTACAGATGACCAACATAGAATCTACAGCTAGTAGACTACAGATGACCAATATAGAATCTACAGCTAGTAGACTACAGATGACCAACATAGAATCTACAGCTAGTAGACTACAGATGACCAATATAGAATCTACAGCTAGTAGACTACAGATGACCAACACACCAATATAGAATCTACAGCTAGTAGACTACAGATGACCAACATAGAATCTACAGCTAGTAGACTACAGATGACCAATATAGAATCTACAGCTAGTAGACTACAGATGACCAACATAGAATCTACAGCTAGTAGAGTACAGATAACCAATACACGGACATAGTCAGTGCAAAATGGATACTTAGCAACAAACATCGGCCACTGCCATTGGTTAATATCGGTCTTATTTGACGATACCGACATTGACCGATAACACCAAATATCGGCGAAACCGAATTGTGGGGCCGATATATCGGCGCATAACTATCGAATACTGCAGTACTAGAACTGACTTGGTGAAAGTGTGTGTGTGTGTGTGTGTGTGTGTGTGTGCATGCAAGGTTGAAAGGGGTATCTTGACAGCAGTATTCCTGTATCCAGGTCAGGGGCGGATATAACATGGTCCATTTGGGGGGGGGGGGGGCAAGAGAACATGTTGGAGGGGCAAGAGAAAATGGTATAGGTGCGGCTTCGTCGCCCGAAGAAGCCGTACCCATACCATTTTCAGTTACAGGACTTTTATTAGACAAGTAAAGCATCAATAATAACATCAGTTGTTGTTGAAGTTGCAACAGACACGCAGCATGCATAAAGCTAAAGGTCTGACTCAGAGAGTTTTCTGTTTTCAATGATGAAATGCTGTTGGTTTAGTGGTGAGACGATTGTAGTTAGTTAGTAGTAGTAGTAGTGTTTCAAATGATTTTAAGCACTGAAATATCTTGGGTTGCATGCCATCATGTTTGGTGGGGCAGTCAGGGCATTTAGGGGGGCATTGCCCCCGCATGTCCATGCCTAGATCCGTCCCCCTGATCCAGGTTATGTTTTTGCCAGAGCTTTCTGGTTAGGTAACCCTGTGGAGGGGGAATAGGAGCTGCTGCCACTTGCATAGCCTTCAACAGACGGGGGATATAGAGAGAAAAAACGCCTTCATCTCCTCTCTCCAGCGCAAGTGCTATTTGGTGCTGGCTGCCTCCTCAATGCCTCCTGCCCTCTTGTGTAATCGAGTCAGTCCCAGTTAAGTATGCATGTGATGTGTGTGTGTGCGCACGCGCGTCTGTCTGTCTGTGTGTGTGTTTGTGTGCGTGCATGTGTCCACACACGTGTGTCAGCAGAAGCGGCAGCAAAGCCGGACTGGAGCTACTGGATATGATAAGTGAATTTCAGGAATGATTGTATCTATCTACTGGGACTGACATTGGAGAACATTGCGTGTGTGTGTGCGTGTGTGTGTGTGTGTGTGTACAGTATCTCTCTGCTGGGAACAAGGCAGACGTCACTGGTGACACCTGCTTGAGTGGGATAAAAGCCAGACACACACACACACACGCAAACATGCAGAGGGCAAAGCAATCTTTTCTCTTAGCATTAATGACACAGTGATTTACTTCAAATGAATGCGAAATATCTCAGTCCGGTCGCCGGGGCTGCTGCTGCCCACATTCCTGTGTGCGTGTGCGCGTGCTCGCAAGCACACACCTTTCCCATATCAGAGTTTTTCAACCTATTTTACTTCAACAGTGTCCCATTTTGCATGCATCTAGGCCTCATAGACACCTTTAACAATGGAATACAAGATTGAAAAAATTTAAAGATTACACATGTGACTTCATCATTCACCTTTGTGAAATTAATTCCACGCCTTTTCTTTTTTCCCTGTTCCAGACATCTATAACAAGATGAATATGAGATATTAAAACCAATATAGGCTATATATACAATATGAATAACTGTCTGAGACTAGTGGTGGCTATTTGCTGAAGTTTGTACTTTGGACGGATAGTTGGTGTAAATGCTTGCATGTCAAACCAAGAACACGTCCATGCTCACAAATATGAGGACGTTGGGTAAATAATACCAATATATCGGTATATTGGTACGACCAATAATATTGTTCGTACTCTCAAACTAAATATTTTAGAGGAGGGGTTTTCAACAGGTGCTCTGGGGACCACCTGGTCCTTGAGAGGGTTCCAGGTGGTCCCCAGCTAAGTCGATTAAAGTCAAAGTCAAAGTCGCATGATTTGTCACTACGTTACCGCAGCGAAATTGGACCTTCCGCTTTTAACCCATCACTTGGAGTGGTGAGCTCCAAGGAGCGGTGAGCTGCGGCTTGCCGCGCTCAACCAGATGTAACTCTTGAGAACGTAAAAAATGAAACCAAATGGACCCTGACGGGTCCATTTGGTTTCATTTTTACACTCTCAAGAGTTAAAATATCCATCCATGCGAATTAGTCCAAGTCTACACAACTAGAAGAGTAATGGTCATGGACAGAAGCAAAAGAAATCTTTAGTTTTGGGGTCTGTGTCTAAAAAAATATCCTCAATTGGTGGTCCGTGGCTCAAATGCTGAATAAATGGTGGGCCCTGGGATGAAAAAGGTTGAAAACCCCTGTTTTAGAGCCTGACCAGGCTCTAAAATATTTAGTTTTTTTGAGTTCCAGACCCACACATACAGTACATACAGCAAAGGCTCCAAACAACTAAGTCAACTATTTGGCTCTACAACCCCCTCAAATACTAACTGTACCCCTGGGGGGTGGGTCTCGGACCCCCACCATGACAACCGCCCCTGTTACACAACTCGCCTGCCCTTATTTTTTTTTCTCCTACTTATTTAACTCCCTTTCATCTTACTTGTCACTAGAGATTGGTGTGTGGGTGTGTGTATGTTTGGGGGGGCATTTGAATCTCACAGGCCTTGTAGACAATGTCGCACCTGTCAGAGCGTGCGTGTGTGTGCGTGCGCGTGTGTGTGTGTGTGTGTGTGTGTGTGTGTGCAGGGGCGGATTGGCCATCTGGAGTACAGGGAGTTTTCGCGGTGGCCTGCGCCATCTAGTCCAAAATGCACTAGAATGCGCTAGATGCTCGCCTGGAACATACAGATCAAAATGACCATTAATCTTCTACATTCTCTAGTTGTGTGGACTAAGTTGGGCTAATTCACATGATGAATATTTTAACTCTTGAGGGTGTAAAAATGAAACCAAATGGACCCGCAAGGGTCCATTTGGTTTCATTTTTACGCTCTCAAAGAGTTACATCTGGTTAACCAGCTGCCACCCCCCAGGGTGCCCTGGCAAAGGCAAAATTGTCCCGGTGAGAAAATGTTCCAATCCGCCCCTGTGTGTGTGTGTGCGTGTGTGTGCGTGAGCAGCTGTCACAGCACCGTCCGTCCTCAGAAAAATTACCGGAAATAGTTGAGCATGCAGACAGGGTGTCATGCACCACACTTACTGTAAACTGTAAACACAAACGGTCTGTGCACACTGCTCTGCCATGTACTATAGCAGGGGTTTTCAACCTTTTTGATGCCAGGGACCACCTTTTTTTTCACAATTTGAGCCACCACGGACCACCACTTGAGGACATTTTAGCCCCACAGCAGACCCCAAAACTAAAGATTTCTTTTGCTTTTGTCCATCTTCTAGTTGTGTAGACTTATGGGCTAATTCAGATGATAGAATATTTTAACTCTTGAGAGGGTAAAAATGAAACCAAATGGACCCTGGCGGGTCCATTTGGTTTCATTTTTACGTTCTCAAGAGTTACATCCGGTTAACCAACTTAGCTGGGGACCATCTGGAACCCTCTCAGGGACCACTGGTGGTCCCCGGACCACCTGTTGAAAACCCCTGTACTATAGTGTGTGTGTGTGTGTGTGTGTGTGTGTGTGTGTGTGTGTGTGTGTGTTGTAGTCAAGACCACCTAAATCGAGAACCGAGACAAGACCAAGACCTGGGGGTGTCGAGACCAAAATGAGACCAGCGAGAGCTGTCTTCATGAATGGGCTCCTCGGTCTGAACAATGGATATAGAACATTTCCTTTGCATTGTCTCACGTGAGACCCGAGACATTTTGCATCCAAAACCGAGTCAAGACCGAGACCAATTGAGGGACGAGACCAAGTCAAGACCACAAGATAAAATGAAGTGCAGCGCGACGAGACAGAGACGAGACCGGACGATTGAGGGCAAAAAAAACAAAATCAAGACCGAGACAACAAAAAATTGTCTCGAGACTGGACTTGAGACGAGACAATGGCCTAGGTTTTCATTACCGCTAAACCCCGTATCCCTTAACTACTTAGAAAAAAACATTTTTAAATGGTTAAAATGGCCAGTCTACAAGCTCACAATTTGAGAAAAATGGAGCTCAACCTCTTCTCGAGAACACTAATGTGTGTGTGTGTGTGTGTGTGTGTGTGTGTGTGTGTGTGTGTGTGTGTGTGTGTGTGTGTGTGTGTGTGTGTGTGTGTGTGTGTGTGTGTGTGTGCGCGCGCGCGCAAGCGTGAAACACACAGCACACACACACGTGCACTCTGCCATTACCGTCCTCCGCTGCCTCTGTGCCGTCTATTGATTGGCTGCCTCGCTCTGTCTCGCTGTGTGGCAGGAAACGGGACGCCATGAAGCCGCGACACCTGCATGACCCCAATCAGAGAGACAGAGAGAGAGAGACAGAGAGAGAGAGAGAGAGAGACAGAGAGAGAGAGTCTAGCTGCTCAGAGTCAGGAGCACATGAATGCTCAGTTGCATGGGTCATATCCGGTACCGTGAACCTGCAGGTATTCCAAGAACGTAACCACGGTAAAACTACCTTTATTCCTAAAGGTCAGGGGTTTTCAACCTTTTTCATCTCAGGGACCACCATCACCATTTATTCTGGATTTGAGCCACAGGCCACAGACCCCATAACTAAAGATTTCTTTTGCTTTTGTCCACAATTCCAGACTGGAATTGGGGAAACAAAACAGGCATACCTACAGACCATAATGACCATTAATCTTCTAGTTGTGTAGACTTGGGCTAATTAAGGTGATGATTAGTTTAACTCTTGAGAGTGTGAAAATGAAACCAAATGGACCCGCAAGGGTCCATTTTGGTTTCATTTTTACATTCTCAAGTGTTACATCTGGTTAACCAACTTCCATTTAGCCTGGGGACCACCTGGAGCCCTCTCAAGGACCACTGGTGGTCCCCGGACCACCTGTTGAAAACCCCTGTACTATGGATCATCATAGTCTCTGTCAGGAAGAAGCCCTATGGCCAAAAGTTGTACTTTTTAGGAAAAGGTACATCGAAAGTAGCAGATTTACATTCACTTGTGAATTTGATGCCTCTGAGCAAGCATTCACACATTAAAGATAACATGACATTTTATTTATTGATTTTTTTGTGTGTGTGTTTTGGTGCTCTATCCCCACAAATGATCTAGTTTGAACAATCATTCTTTCATATCATAGAGGACCTTTAATGTACAGTAGGTTGCTCTCAGGAGCAGCTTGTTTGATTTTGGCCTCATATCAGTTCCAAATTTGTATTTCCAGCATCAGTATTATAATGACTCAACTCTAAAATATCCTGCATATCAGCGCCCCCACCACCTCAGGACCAGTGTGGTACTGCAGCTAAACTGTGACAAGGACTGATTATGGGTCATTCCACGGAAACGGTACCTTTTGCAGTCCCTCTGACCGTTTTAGCTGTATTTTATTGATGGAGTCACTGAAAAATATTTTTAATCAATTTAAATGTTCCCTTTAATATTGTGTAAACATTACATGGATTTTAGCTTCATATCAGAAATTATCTTGTTTTCTTTCAGTAGACACCCCCTATACACCCCCCTATACACACATTTTGTCCATTTTTCCATGTCCCCAGTGGCCATCGATGAAAGTGGACTTGACATATGACTATTAAACATTAACAAAAATCCAAAAATTATGACATGAGCATATCTATCTATCTGTACTTTATTGCTAGACATGTTTAGTTTTTGAATAAATAGATGATTAATCATTTAAATGGCTTTACATAGCTGTGTCCCTCAGTTGCACTCAACTCCGTTACACAAGTCATTCTTCCCTCTATAACAACAATTAACTGGCCCTTTAGTGACATCAACAATAGGAAGTAGTATTCTACAACTCTTCTGACCATCATGCTACAGAAAGGGGCAATTTAAACCTCATTTTACACCGTTTTAGAGGCATTTTGTACTCTCATGTGGTCGTAAATCATAACAGCTCAACTCTGTTACATGAAATAATGATATAAAACAATTTGTTATAAAGATTCTGTTTGTTATTCCAACAATATATCTGATTCTGTAACCTCAGGCATGCCAAGTCTTCTCTTCTTACTCAACACAGTTAGAGTAGTGACTATCTTTCGTACAAAAATCACAACTCCGTTATGAACTTAATTGGCTCAACTCCGTTATCAATTAACATGTTAAAAGATATATAAAAAAATAAATTGAATGCCTGAGATGGGAAATTATGTTTTTCTTACAGCTGAAGATGTCCTTAATATTGTGGGCTATTCAGAAAAGTGAAACCTTTCGGTCAAAATTTCGGGAAAAAAGGCCAAATGATACCGTTTCCATGGAATGACTCTTATATCAGTGGTGATTGAGGCTCAAAATACAATATGACATAGTCACTAAAGATCTCAACGGGCCTGAAAAATAAGGCCCGGCCCTACCCGGCCCTAACAGTTCAGGCCCTAGGCCCTACCCCGCCCTACTAAATGGAATAGATTTTAGGCCCTAGGTCGGGTTTGGGCAAAATTTGAGAATTCGCCACAGATTAAAATTGAAATGGCAATCAGCACCATCTTCATAAAAGGTAAATACAGAAAATAACTATTATTTTTACTATATTAATAATTCAATATATAATTCAATATATATTTTTTCATGGGGCCCGAGGCCCTACCCGGCCCTATTGATTAGGATAGATTTTCGGCCCTACCCGGCCCTAAATGTCGGGTCGGGCCTGTTCGGTTCGGTCCTGGTCGGGTTCGGGCAGAGTTTGAGAACTCTAATAGTCACCACCTTAAGGTGGTGACTATGTCATCAATGTTATTTGCGCTGTAAAGGACCACTTCACCACTTTTCAACGTATCTTCATTGTCCTCACTAAAGTACGTTGTCCGTCCATCCGACTGCCTGTGCAATTGTTACTGGGGTGACGTAACAGTTGTTGCGTCACCCTCACAGGGGGACGTAACAGTCACCCTGTGAGGGGTGACTGTGGCCTGTGGCCTGTGACCTCACAGGGTGACGTGAGCTGAGCTGGTGCAGACTCTGTGCCACAGATCAAATCTGTTTTGTGAACACAATACACAAAATAAGTTATGGTTTTTTGTATTTACTTTTAACTTTTACTAGTTTCGGTTGACACACACACACACACACACACACACACACACACACACACACACACACACACACACACACACACACACACACACACACACACACACTATGGGTTTGGGTTGTTTGGATTAGGCTGATATGACCATGGCTGGTAAAATAAGTAGGAGACAACTGCTTTCAGTAGGCATATGTAAAAAAAAGAACAATAATAATAAATTTAAAAAAAAAGTCACCAGCTAAGGATCCGATGAACCAATTTGGCCTCTCATCATCGGTAACAGTGAGATGGAAGACGCCATACTATGCATTTGCCCAGAACTACACCCTTCTCGGTTTATAGTCTATAGTTTTTGTTCCACAGTTTTTAGTGGCACACTCTTAAGCCATGTCAGGGTAGATCTTGCACCATTTTTTGACTTTTTTCTCCAAAACACACCTTTTGCTCCTACAGATTTTGTTTTTGTTGTTTTTGATTGTTTAGCTTAGCTATAGCAGATCCACAATCTTGTAGTGTGGCACTTTTGAATATATATTGTTTCAGAATGTTTTTTTTATTTTTTATCATTGCTTCTGGGGAGTGACACATTTTCTGATAGGGGTCCATAGCAGATCATTTTGGTCATCCTTGAAAAAGGGTTGAGGTGATTAGTATTACCAATTGGAGCAATTAGGATGGTCACTTTTTGTCTGTTCTGTTTTGTCCTCCATCGTCGCTCAGCATCCACTGACAGCTTGGCATAAACTTAATTATACCACCTGGCATAGCGCCCTTGTGCAAGGCCGGTCTTGCGATGTCTGAAACTTGGCCAGTCGTTCAAGAAGGCAATCTTGAAGACCAGCGGGTGGGGAGGTGATGAGTGGTGAGGTGGGGTCATCATCAGACTCTTCTTCCGCCTCACGGAGCCATCTCAGGAAGCGAGTGGTGGACTTGATGGCTTTACTCCTACCCCGCTGCTCAGCTGGATCCTTGCTGAACTCCCACATGGAGAAAGCTTCCTCTTTGATCACATCTGCATTATAGAGTGCGTCAAAGAAAACCAACAGTAGGTAGGAAGGCTTTTCTATGTCAACCGTCATTGCCTGCAAGGCGTAGAGAGCTTGCAACTGAGTCTTTTCATCTTTCAGGTATTTCCTGAGTAGCTCTGCTTTTTGGTTGATCTTCTCTGTGTCGACCTTGTGTGGATTGTCCGAGATGGCTGAACGACAAATGCAGGTCATCAGTGTTCTGATGAACGTATTGGACGAAGACTGCTCTTCGAAATTTGCCTTGTTCCAGTCAAAGTCCTCGTCCTGGAGACATCTGTCTAAAATTTGATTCAGCGGCTCGTTGCACCTAACCTTCTCCTTACCGCTCTCGGACTCATTAGGCAAGGTGAATAGAACATTCTTGCCTTTCACAAACTTGATAATGTCTTCTTCCTCAGGCAGAAAGTTGTTCCAGCTCAGGCCTGCTTCCCTCCACATGGCTCCGACTATTGTGGGACTCATTCCCGTGCAGAGATCAAGAATGATGTGGACTAACAAGTCTCCAGCCTTAGCCAGAGGAATGAGGGGCTTGGTGATCTCGTTGAAGAGCTGCCCCATGGGGATACCTCCCTCATTGAGTATGGGGGAGATGAGCTCTGCCATGTACAGCAGGAAGTGTGGATAATCGCAGGTCCTATCCTCTACCTGCTCCAGGACCGCCAGAAGACCTTTGTAGTACTGGTCTATAGGCATCATGCCAACTTTGATGAGCTGGTGCAGCAGCAAGCCCATGCTCTTTCTGTCTTTCTCCTTTCTGTCCAGCGTGATTTCCACACCTTTCTGCACAAAAGTAAATAGTAAATGGGTACTATTCATCTCTTGCACGCAACGCAGTGCCTCTTCCATGTCCTTGACATGAAGGTACTCTTTGATGGTGACTGTCCATCTCCTCTCGAGCTCCTCCTCATTGGAGGCAGTTTGGGAAAAGGCCGGCTGGGGATCTTTGATGTTGCAGTTTCGGATCTTGGGACCCTCTATCTTAAGGCTGGGCATGGGCACCCAGCGATTCCTTCTGAGGTCCAAAAGATTCTCTAAGATTAAACGTATCCTAGAAGAGGACATGCTGGAGGTCTTTCTCTGCTCGATGAATTTCCTTATCACATTAAAGTACTTGTCCATCTGAGGCTTGTTATACTTCTCCAAGTCCTTGCCAATGGTCTCAAGGAGTCTACACAAGCACTCCAGGGACAGGTCATTGTTTTTGAGCAGCTGACCAATAAAGGTATACATATCTATCTCTCTTAAGATCTTGACCTTGCAAAGTTCCCCAATGAAGTTCATGTTTCCCAGACAGCATTTCTTGTCTCGGTCTAGTTGCTCCTCTAGGCGCTGCTTATCTTCCTCTGTTAAAGTGGCATCAAGCTCCTTCTGTTTCCTATCAAACATGTCAAAAACACCCTTGTTCTTTTTAAACTCCTGCTGGCAGCGGTCAAGCAGCAGCTTTCTGAACCTCAGAGACTTGCCTGGATTATTTGTGGTGGGAACGTGAAGGTCTTGGAGGCAGTGGCACAGTTTAGCATTGACAGCGGAGAAGAAAGGCTCTGAGATGGCCTTCTCAAAGATGAGGTTCAGGACTTCCCTCAGCTCATACTCTGTGCTGATGGGGAGCGCCTTCACTCTCTTCATGAGAATCAGGAAGTTCTCAGGGGCCAGCTTATTAAGGGCACTGCGGACAGACTTGAAGACATCCTGGGTCTTGGCCTCTTCTGGGTCAACCTCCTCTTCCTCTTCCATCATTACGGCTGACTTCCAAGCATTCTCGGTCTTGTTGAGCTCTACTTCTTTATTAAAAATATGTGTTAGATCAATTATCATAGGCTCATCTTTTTTCCTCATCTTCTGTTGGTCCTGGGGACGTGGATTATTGTTCGGACGTTGCCCGTGGCGAGAATTTCGTGGGTGGGAGGCAGAGGTTATTTTGCCGAGGTCCTGGGTTGCTGACACTGGATTCTTCATTATTTCTGGCATGTCTGTCTGCAAGTCTACCAAGGCTGCAGGCCTTTTCATGCTGGGTGGGAGGAACTGCAGGGTCAAAAGTGAATCAAAAGTGAATCTTTTGACTTCCTCCTTTGGCATGGCCGGTTGCAATTGTTCATCTTTGGACTGGAACTCACTGACGGTGTCGGCAGGCTGAGAGTCATTTGGCTGGATGTTCTCAACAAGGTCCTCTTTGGCTTTACAGGGCAGGCCAGCTTCCTCTGGAGCAGGTACGATTGTGAGGGCCTTTGGAACAGGGGATGGTACACATTCCACTGAATTCTCAATGACTTCTGTAATGGGGTCCTTGAGATCTCCCACAGCTTTTTTCATTGTCTTTGCCTTGTTTCTCCGGTCCCGCCTTATCTGTGAACTAGTTCTCGGTGAAACAGACGGAGAGCTGACATCCTTAGCCTCGGTCTCATCTTCCTTGCTATCAAGGGTCTCTCCATTAGACGGAGAGCTGACATCCTTAGCCTCGGTCTCATCTTCCTTGCTATCAAGGGTCTTTCCGTTAAGGTTTTTGCTAGCATCGGTCTTATCAGCATTGGTCTTGTCAGCCGTGGTTTTGCCAGCACGGCGTTTCTTGCCAGAACCCCGCTTCCCTCCCCTCAGACGCAGCACAAGGTGAAGTGTGGACTCCTTCTGGATGTTGTAGTGAGAAAGGATGCGTCCATCTTCCAGTTGCTTGCCAGCAAAGATCAGCCTCTGCTGGTCAGGGGGGATGCCTTCCTTGTCTTGGATCTTTGCCTTGACATTCTCAATGTTGTCGCTTGGCTCAACCTCTAGGGCGATGGTCTTGCCGGTGAGCGTCTTGACGAAAATCTGCATGTTTGCTGAATCAGAGTTTAGATGTTAGTTATATTAGTAAGTATGGCTTATTATATAAAGTTTATTTAGTTTCTTGACAATACTCTGCAAACACGCATGAACTGAATTATGAGAAGTTACATTGCATAATATAATGGCTGTGGTGTCACATGTATGTCATGTTTGACCTTGCACTCTGATAGGCTCTCAGATCAGTTATGGTGCAATAGCTTCACCACGGTAGAGTGCATACTTGGGTGTGACGTAACAGCCGTAACAGGCATGTGGAAAGTAGTATTAATTTCTCTGTGTAACAGTAAAGTGGTGACCACCACTTTTACGTCACCTGCGGGTGACGCAACAGGTGTGTGAACAGACAAACATAGCATCCTCCCTACGGTGGTCACCACTTTTCTATTACGTCACCCGCAGGGTGATGTAACAGGCGTGTGAACGGATGGACGCGTGCACAGACGGACGGAGTCTGAAAATACAGTTATTTATTCAATGTCAATGTTTCGCCTGACCCCCTAATTGGGAAACATTACATACGGTTCTGAAAATATAGCCATCTTGGAGAAAAGTAATGCACTGCATAATAGTCTATATTTCACTGGAACACACAGCAAATGAATAGTAGGCCATGGCCTACTTGTGTGTGAGCAGAGCGAGCTAATGATAATGACATAAAGGTCTCTTACTCACGCCACCATTACCTCATCACCTAAACCGACCAATCGGAGTACCTCGAGGGACCGCCGACTGCGGACCAAACACTCACTGTTTGCTTAACTTGTACCTGCTGGGGATTAAAAAGATGAAGTAACAGATTACCCTTCAGCTACTTTTGGATATATTTTAAGGAAAATTTAATTAGATAAAATAAGCCTATATGAGCCTATGTGAAAAATAACCAGACAAGAATGTTGAGCTTATATAAACTAGATCAGCACTTGTTAGAGAGCAAACTTGCACGTTGCACACAAGTAGGCCATGGTCTACTTGTGGGTCAGTGGAGCGGGCTAATACTCATGACTTCAGCTATAAAGGTCTATTACTTACTGTATGTCACCATTACATTAGCACCTAAACGTAGCACCTAAACGTGTTGTGCGAAAACGGAAAGCCTGGACTAATTTGTTACCTGTGGTGGCCTAGAAGTGGGAGTCAACTTTTCGGGGTGGGCTTCACTCCAAATGATGTGACGTAGCACAGCAGTGGAGGGGCGGGGGAGTACGTTGGTGAGATCCAATCAGATCAGCTCATCTGCCGTCTACAAAGTGACGGCACGCACCCCCCCCCCCAGGCCAAAATAATTTAGTAAGGCCAGTAGCCTGGCCTAACTAAACCGGCCAATCGGAGTGCCTCGAGGGACTGCCAACTGACCACACACCAATCACTTAACTTGTAAGTAATGATGAATGTGATTTTTAGTTTTAGTTAGTTTTGTGAACCCAATACACAAAACAAGTTGTTTTTTGTATTTACTTTTAACTTTTACTAGTTTCAGCGCGCGCGCGCGCGCACACACACACACACACACACACACACACACACACACACACACACACACACACACACACACACACACACACACACACACACACACACACACACACACACACACACACACACACACACACACACACACACAGGATTTGTTTGGTATGGGCTGTCAAGCCCAGAAATATTTTTTGACATTCCTAATGTCCGAGTGTGACCTGGAGGTGATATGACCATTTAATTGGCTGGCAAAATAAGTAGGAGACAACTGTTTTCAGTAGGCATATGTAAAAAAAAAAAAAAAAAAAGAACAATAATAATAATAAATTAATTAAAAAAAAGTCACCAGCTAAGGACGCGATGAAGTAATTTGGCCTCTAACCCCAACACCTCCTGGCAACCTCATTGGATCATCGGTAACAGTGAGATGGAAGACGCCGTACTATGCATTTGCCCAGAACTACATCCTTCTCAGTTTATAATCTTTTTTTGTTCAGTTTTTAGTGGCAGTTTTTAGTGGCACACTCTTAAGCCATGTCAGGATAGATCTTGCACCATTTTTTTTTACTTTTTTCTCCAAAACACACCTTTTGCTCCTACAGATTTTGTTTTTGTTGTTTTTGATTGTTTAGCTATAGCAGATCCACAATCTTGTAGTGTGGCACTTTTGAGTATATATTGTTTCAGAATGTTTTTTTTTTTATTATTATTTTTTATCATTGCTTCTGGGGAGTGACACATTTTCGGATAGGGGTCCATAGCAGATCATTTTGGTCATCCTTGAAAAAGGGTTGAGGTGATTAGTATTAGCAATTGGAGCAATTAGGATGGTCACTTTTTGTCTGTTCTGTTTTGTCCTCCATCGTCGCTCAGCATCCACTGAGAGCTTGGCATAAACTTGATTATAGCGCCCTTGTGCAAGGCCGGTCTTGCGATGTCTGAAACTTGGCCAGTCGTTCAAGAAGGCAATCTTGAAGACCAGCGGGTGGGGAGGTGATGAGTGGTGAGGTGGGGTCATCATCAGACTCTTCTTCCGCCTCACGGAGCCATCTCAGGAAGCGAGTGGTGGACTTGATGGCTTTACTCCTACCCCGCTGCTCAGCTGGATCCTTGCTGAACTCCCACATGGAGAAAGCTTCCTCTTTGATCACATCTGCATTATAGAGTGCGTCAAAGAAAACCAACAGTAGGTAGGAAGGCTTTTCTATGTCAACCGTCATTGCCTGCAAGGCGTAGAGAGCTTGCAACTGCGTCTTTTCATCTTTCAGGTATTTCCTGAGTAGCTCTGCTTTTTGGTTGATCTTCTCTGTGTCGACCTTGTGTGGATTGTCCGAGATGGCTGAACGACAAATGCAGGTCATCAGTGTTCTGATGAACGTATTGGACGAAGACTGCTCTTCGAAATTTGCCTTGTTCCAGTCAAAGTCCTCGTCCTGGAGACATCTGTCTAAAATTTGATTCAGCGGCTCGTTGCACCTAACCTTCTCCTTACCGCTCTCGGACTCATTAGGCAAGGTGAATAGAACATTCTTGCCTTTCACAAACTTGATAATGTCTTCTTCCTCAGGCAGAAAGTTGTTCCAGCTCAGGCCTGCTTCCCTCCACATGGCTCCGACTATTGCGGGACTCATTCCCGTGCAGAGATCAAGAATGATGTGGACTAACAAGTCTCCAGCCTTAGCCAGAGGAATGAGGGGCTTGGTGATCTCGTTGAAGAGCTGTCCCATGGGGATACCTCCCTCATTGAGTATGGGGGAGATGAGCTCTGCCATGTACAGCAAGAAGTGTGGATAATCGTAGGTCCTATCCTCTACCTGCTCCAGGACCGCCAGAAGACCTTTGTAGTACTGGTCTATAGGCATCATGCCAACTTTGATGAGCTGGTGCAGCAGCAAGCCCATGCTCTTTCTGTCTGTCTTCTTTCTGTCCAGCGTGATTTCCACACCTTTCTGCACAAAAGTAAATAGTAAATGGGTACTATTCATCTCTTGCACGCAACGCAGTGCCTCTTCCATGTCGTTGACATGAAGGTACTCTTTGATGGTGACTGTCCATCTCCTCTCGAGCTCCTCCTCATTGGAGGTTTGGGAAAAGGCCGGCTGGGATCTTTGATGTTGCAGTTTCGGATCTTGGGACCCTCTATCTTAAGGCTGGGCATGGGCACCCAGCGATTCCTTCTGAGGTCCAAAAGATTCTCTAAGATTAAACGTATCCTAGAAGAGGACATGCTGGAGGTCTTTCTCTGCTCGATGAATTTCCTTATCACATTAAAGTACTTGTCCATCTGAGGCTTGTTATACTTCTCCAAGTCCTTGCCAATGGTCTCAAGGAGTCTACACAAGCACTCCAGGGACAGGTCATTGTTTTTGAGCAGCTGACCAATAAAGGTATACATATCTATCTCTCTTAAGATCTTGACCTTGCAAAGTTCCCCAATAAATGTCATGTTTCCCAGACAGCATTTCTTGTCTCGGTCTAGTAGCTCCTCTAGGCGCTGCTTATCTTCCTCTGTTAAAGTGGCATCAAGCTCCTTCTGTTTCCTATCAAAAACACCCTTGTTCTTATTAAACTCCTGCTGGCAGCGGTCAAGCAGCAGCTTTCTGAACCTCAGAGACTTGCCTGGATTATTTGTGGTGGGAACGTGAAGGTCTTGGAGGCAGTGGCACAGTTTAGCATTGACAGCGGAGAAGAAAGGCTCTGAGATGGCCTTCTCAAAGATGAGGTTCAGGACTTCCCTCAGCTCATACTCTGTGCTGATGGGGAGCGCCTTCACTCTCTTCATGAGAATCAGGAAGTTCTCAGGGGCCAGCTTATTAAGGGCACTGCGGACAGACTTGAAGACATCCTGGGTCTTGGCCTCTTCTGGGTCAACCTCCTCTTCCTCTTCCATCATTACGGCCGACTTCCAAGCATTCTCGGTCTTGTTGAGCTCTACTTCTTTATTAAAAATATGTGTTAGATCAATTATCATAGGCTCATCTTTTTTCCTCATCTTCTGTTGGTCCTGGGGACGTGGATTGTTGTTCGGACGTTGCCCGTGGCGAGAATTTCGTGGGTGGGAGGCAGAGGTTATTTTGCCGAGGTCCTGGGTTGCTGACATTGGATTCTTCATTATTTCTGGCATGTCTGTCTGCAAGTCTACCAAGGCTGCAGGCCTTTTCATGCTGGGTGGGAGGAACTGCAGGGTCAAAAGTGAATCAAAAGTGAATCTTTTGACTTCCTCCTTTGGCATGGCCGGTTGCAATTGTTCATCTTTGGACTGGAACTCACTGACGGTGTCGGCAGGCTGTGAGTCATTTGGCTGGATGTTCTCAACAAGGTCCTCTTTGGCTTTGCAGAGCAGGCCAGCTTCCTCTGGGGCAGGTACGATTGTGAGGGCCTTTGGAACAGGGGATGGTACACATT